>JAQZBX010100507.1:0-11359 GCA_029593785.1 Cabassous unicinctus | reverse complement strand
TCCTCTCCTCTCCTCTCCTCTCCTCTCCTCTCCTCTCCTATCCTATCCTATCCTAAACTATCCTATCCTATCCTACCCTCCTCTCAGAAACTGTGATAACCCCTAAGTTCCAATTGTTGAAGAATAAGGTTCATTCCAGATGTTACACTTACGCATGTCTCAGCACGATCTCATTGACTGTCACAGTAAACAATGCCTCAAACAGCAGGGCTCCTGAGGTCTCTAGAGACATCTAGACACTATAGGCAGTGTAGACAATCTCAGGAATTTGTCACCCTGCCTTTGAGCCTTATTTTGGAAAATATGTTCTCCAATGCAACATTTAGACTCATTTATAATTTCCCTACACATGGCTCTTCTGCCACTTTTATTTGAGCCTATAGTTAGCACTATAATTATTAAATATATGTCCTAGAGAATTAAATCTTCATTCTTTCCATATGTCAGTTTAGCCCTGAATCTTTGCAGAATTGCTACCCCTACTCTCCAGTTCATTGGAATCACCCCAGACAACTAACAGAAGGATGATGATGGACAACAAACATCCCCCAAAATAGAGAGTATTCACAATTGAAGGCAAGACAGTTCCATCCATCTGCTTCATGCATTCTAAGCACTCTTTCAATCAGAACCAGAGGGAGCATCACCATCCTAACATCCACAAGATTGGGCAATTAACAAACTTAAGGAGGGAAGAAACTATTCACTAAAGTAGACTTATTATTTAACAATGAAAGAACTTGTATTATTAATATAAAGGCCATGACCACCAGAGGTTCTGAGGGAAGGGAGAGGGAAGAATGGGTGTAACATTGGGCAATTTTTGGGACATTGGTATTGCCGTGCTTGATATTACAATGATGGATACAGCCATTACACATTTTGTCAAAACCTATAAAATTGTGAGGGGCAAAGTGTAAACTATAATGTAAACTATAGTCCATGGTTAGTAGCAGTGTTTCAGCAGGTATTAATCAATTGTACCAAATGTATCACTCCTAATGAAAGATGTTGTTTATGGGGTAAATGCGGGGGTGGGGGTAGGGTATATGGTAATCCCCTATATATATTGTTTATTATTTTAAAAGATGCTTAGATTACATAAATGTTACACAAAAATTAACGGGATTTCCATATTCCCCAGCTCCCAAATCTCCCATAACATCTCACATAAACAACTTTCATTAGTGTGGAACATCACCTGTAATGGATACACACATCCTGGGGCTTTGCCACTAAGCATGGACCATAGATCACATTATAGACCACTCTCTCTCCGACACACTTCTGCATGTTATATGCTAATGGAAAATGACCTGTATCTTTCATTGTAATGTCACTCAAGATAATTCCCAAGTCCAGAAAAAGCACCTGCATTACAACTGCTTTTCCCTTCCCTACCACAAAAGTGTCCAGTGGCCACTGGCTCAACCTCACTGTTGTAATTTCTTCCATTGCTTGAATCACACTATGTCTACAACAGAATACCATTAAGTCCACTTTAGGCGATAGCTCTTCCGCCAATCCTGAGGAGTTTGGGATGGTGATGTCCACTCCACCTCCAAGTGAGAGGGGGCTTATATCCCATAGATACAGTGGATGGGATTATCCTGCCTGCACAGGCAGGCTCTCTCCATTCCCTGGGATGGCTGTTGTCCATCAACGTCTCCTCACCAAGTGGCTTGGGTGAGTACGTTGAGCTGTAGAGTAGGAGTTGTAACTCCACCGAGATTCCAAGCACAGCTGGCACATAGGTAGGCCAAAAGCTCCAGTCTCTGAAAGTGCACCTACATGCTCTAGCATCACATATAGGTTTGAATAGAAGGGACTGATGGACGATGTGCATGAAGGACTTATTTACGTCCAACTCTGTCACTCTCAGGAGCACAGATTCCAAAGTAGAGCCCACAGATAAGGCTTCAATCTCTGGAGCTCCAACCCCTTATATAAGACCTGGGTGTCTCCAGAGCTCTCGGGAGCCCCTCTATGTGGGATGATATCCACTTTGGTGTTCTATCAGATCCTACTGAGGTGTGGGTAAGAGTTGCCTCTGGGATGACGTCCCAAAACTATTTGAAGTCTCTTAGCCACATGAACATTTTCCCCCTTTTATTCAAGGGCTTTTTCCAGTCATATTGCCAGTTGACACTTGGTATTAATCCCTCATTGCCAGGGAGGCTCATACCTGGGAGTCATGTCCCATGCTGGGTGAAGGTAATGCATTCATATGTTGAGTTTGGCTTAGAGAGAGGCCACATTTGAGCAACAAGGAGGCTCTCAGGTGGCAACCCTTAGGCAACCCATAACAGTAGGCTAAGTTTCAATTACAAGAGAAAGATTCATAAGGCTACTCATCAATAAGAAGAACCCATCAGTGGACCCTCCTCCTTTGCCAGACACTGCCCCTGCACTCAGGACACTGTTGCTGCTCACTTGGAGAATGTGGCAGAGATCTCCAGGCTGGGAATTCAGTATTCCCTCATTTATTGAGTGATTGTCTACCCACCTTGACTATGCCCCACCCCTTGATCATTTGAACAAACTTATGTATATTTCATATATATTCAGGTGAACTTCCTCCCATGAAATCCCCTTCCAAGACATCCACCAATGATCCTCTCCTACCCCCTCTCTAACCCTTCTGTGATCCAAACCTTCCTTGAAGATAAAGCCCATATAATAGCCAGATACAATTAATAGGAAAATGAAATAATAAAGATAAGTTTAAATATAAGAGATAAAATACATGGTAACTTTAAAAAACACTAGAAATAAAATTAAATTAAAGGAATGGTATATTCAAAAAATGGGAAAAAACAAAAAAAATTAAAAAAAATTTTTAAGCATTTTTTCTTTTATCGCTGTCCATACTGTGGCACCTGCCCCCTCTCATTCCCCAGTGTCTCCCAATTTTTCATTTAATTTTCAAACAAGTTTTAGTTCACAGCAATGTCACACACAGAATACTAGAGACTCCCATATACCCAACCTCCTTTCCCTTTCCTCAACCCATATTAAAACCTTTTATGTTGTTGGTAGCATTGTTATAACTGTTTTACAGATAGTGAAGCTTAGCTACTAAACATTGTCAAAGGTTAACAGTATAGTTTAAAATTTACATGGTAGAGTTTAATAATTTTTGATGATATTTACCATGTCCTGGGTCCATCACTGTAAGGTAATGAAAAACATTTCCCTGACCACTAAATACCCCCTCTTTGATCTTTTCTGTTCCTTCCTTCCCATCCCCTTGGGGCATATGACACCCCCTGACTTGAATCATTGGATGACAAGATTCATAGTTACATGCAACAAGAGGCCTTGACACACTGACTGTCATCCCGTATTAGAATCCACCCTTGCTCCTAAGAGACAGCCACCTGTCTGTTTCTGGGTGAATCAGTCCTCCCAAAGATGGGAGTCCATCTCCTTCCCACTCACTGTGTGGGTCTCCACTCCCCGACACAACATATTATGGCAGGATAAACACTCACACACTCCCCAGAAGCCTAATCCAGATGCACCCCTCCCAGAATGCCTCCCCAACCTACATCCTAAACCAGTGACACTATCTTGTCCTACTGCCATAAGAGCACTCCCACTCCTGCACTTTCAATATCATACCTACAAATCCCATGTTCACTTAGTCCCCCTCCCATCTCTCCCCCCAGTATTCTGGGTATTCTAACTTACCCTTCTTATCTTCCCACCAGTCAACCCTGCACCACCAAACCCAGGAATGTCACTACCCACCTGTCCAAACCTATACTCTATCACTTTACCATAGAATAGGTCCATATCCGTTATAGTTCACAACCTTCTCTTCTCCTTCTCTCCCTTGTTAACCTATCTTTCAGACAATTGTTCTCAGAGACTGCTCACTTTCCTTAATTCAAATCAGTGAGGTCATATACTGTTCATCCTTCAATGCCTGGCTTGCTTCAATCAACATAATGTCTTCAAGATTCATTTATGTTATTCCATGTGTTACCACTTTATTCCTTCTTACAGCTAAGTAATATTCCATTTTATGTATGTACCACATTTTATTTATCCATTCATCTGTTGATGGGCACCGGGGCTAATTCCAACTTTTGGCTGTTGTGAATAAGGCCACTATGAACATTGGTGTGCCTATTTCTGTTCGTGTCCTTCTTTCAATTCTTCTGGGTATATACCCAGCAGTTGAATCACTGGATCAGATGGAAGATCTATTGCTAGATTTCTGAGGAACCGCCAAACTGTCCTCCACAGTGGCTGGACCATTCCACAATCCCACCAGCAGTGGATGAGGGTTCCTATTCCTCCACATCCTCTCCAACACTTATATTCTGCTGTTTTTTTAATAGCTGCCATTCTGATGGGTGTAAGATGGTATCTCATTGTGGTTTTGATTTGCATTTCCCTAATAGCTAGCGATGTCAAGTATTTTTTCATGTGCTTTTTAGCCATTTGTATTTCTTCCTTGGAGAAGTGTCTTTTCAGGTCACATGCCCATTTTTTAAATGGGTTGTTTGTCTTTTTATTTTTGAGGAGTAGTATTTCTTTATATATGAAGGATATTAGGCTCCTATCAGATATATGGTTGCCAAATATTTTCTCCCATTGGGTAGGCTGCATTTTTATTTTCTTTATAACATCCTTTGAGGTGCAGAAGTTTTTAATTTTGAAGAGATCCCATTTATCTATATTTTTTCTTGTTTCTCATGCTTTGGGTGGGAAGCTCATGAAACCATTTCCTATTACAATGTCCTGTAGATGCTTCCTTACATTATCTTCCAAGGTCTTTATGGTTTTGGCTCTTATTTTTAGGTATTTGAATTTTGAATTGATTTTTGTATAAGGTGTGAGATGATATTCTTCTTTTATTCTTTTGGATATGGATATCCAGTTCTCCAACACCACTTGTTAAAGACGCCATTCTCTCCCAACTGAGTGGACTTGGTGACCTTGTGGAATATTAGATGACTGTATATGTGAGGATCTCTATCAGAACTCTCAATTTTGTTTCCTTGGTCAGTAGGTCTAGCCTTGTGCCAATACCATGCAGTTTTGATCACTGTAGCTTTGTAGCATGTTTTAAAGTCAGGTAATGTGATACCGCCAACTTCATTTTCCTTTTTCAATATATCTTTGGCAATTTGGGGCCTCTTACTTTTCAAAATATATTTTGTAGTTATTTTTTCCAGTTCCTAAAAATACCGTGTTGATTTTTATTGGGATTTCATTAAATCTGTAAGTTAGTTTGCATAGGATGCACATCTTGATGATGTTTAGTCTTCTTATCCATGATCAGGGAATATTCTTCCATTTATTTAAGTCTTTGATTTCCTTTCACAGTGTTGTGTAGTTTTCTGTATATAGGGCCTTTACATCTTTAGTTAAATTTCTCCCTAGGTATTTGCTGCTTTTAGTTACTATTGTAAATGGTATTTTTTTCTTGGTTTCCTCCTCAGATTGTTCGTTATTGCTGTACAGAAGTACCATTGATATTTGAACATTGATCTTATAGCCTGTGATAATACTGAACTCCTTTATAAGTTCTAGAATCTTTGTTGTAGATTTATCAGGGCTTTCTACACATAGGATCAAGTCGTCTGCAAAGAATGAAATTTTTACTTCTTCTTTTCTAATTTAGATGCCTTTTATGTCTTTTTCTTGCCTCAGTCCTCAAGCATGTCCTTCTACAATAATGGTAAATAGGAGTGGTGATAGTGGGCATCCTTGTCTTGTTCCCAATCTCAGAGGAGAGGATTTTAGGATTTCACCATTGAAGGTGATGCTAGCTTTGGGTTTTTCATATATGCCTTTTAATATATTCAGAAAGTTTCCTTCTATTCCTATCTTTTGCAGTGTTTTTATGAGGAAAGAGTGCTGTATTTTGTGGAATGCTTTTTATGCATCTTTAGAGATGATCATGTGATTTGTTTTGTCAATTTGTTTATGTGGTGTATTACATTGCTTTATTTCCTTATATTGAGCCATCCTTGCATACCCGGGACGAAACCCAACTGGTCATGGTGTATAATCCTTTTGATATGTTGTTGAAAGCGATTAGAAAGTATTTTGTTGAGGATTTTAGCATCTAGGTTCATTACAGAAATTGGTTGTAATTTTACTTTCTTGCAGTATCTTTGTTTTGTTTTAGTATTAGGGTAATTTTGGCATCATTGAATGAGTTAGGAAATGTTCCTTCTACTTCTAATTTTTGGAAGAGCTTAAGCAAAATTGGTGTTAGCTCTTCCTGGAATGTTTGGTAGAATTCAGCTGTGAAGCCATCTGGTCCTGGGCTCTTCTTGGTTGGGAGGTTTTTGATAACTGCATCTATCTCTTTACTTGTAATTGGGCTGTTGGGTTCATCAATTTCTTCTTTCACCAATGTAGGCTGTCTCTTATGATAGTTTTGCATTTAAAGTCTATTTTGTCTGATATTAGAATAGCTACTCCTGCCCCTTTTTGGCTATTGTTACCTTGTAAAGTGGCTTTCCAGACATTCACTTTAAGCCTCTGTGAATCCCTGGGTCAAAGGTGGGTTTCTTGTAGACAGCATATAGATGGATCATATTTCCTTACCCATTCTGCCAATCTGTGTCTCTTGATAGGTGAATTTAGTCCACTAACATTCAGTGTTATTACTATTAATAAATTTCTTACTTCTTTCATTTTTCTTTGGCTTAATGTATGTCATATTTTGTTTTGTTTCTGTTTTTTTGTCTTTTTAGTTGCTTTTAAACTCTCCTCCAACTCTCTCTTCCTTGTTTTTTCCTTTCAACTTGTAGGACTTCCTTTAGTATTTCTTGAAGTGCAGGTTTCTTATTGACATACTCTCTTAATTTCTGTTTCTCTGTGAATATTTTGACATCTCCATCATTTTTTAATGCCAGTTTTCTTGATAGAGAATTTATGGCTGGAATTTTTTTTTTCTTTTAGTTCTTTGACTATGTCATACCACTCTCTTCTTGCCTCTATGATTTCAAATGAGAAATCAGCACTTATTCTTACTGGGCTTCCCTTGTATGTGGTGGTTCTTTTTTCTCTTGCTGCCTTGAGTATTTTCTCTTTGTGTTAAGCATTGGACATTTTGACAAGTATATGTCTTGGAGTTGGCCTGTTGGGATTTATGTTGTTTGGGGTGCGCTTTGCTTCCTGAATCTGCACATCCATCTCTCTCAATAGGGTTGGGAAATTTTCAGCCATTATTTCCTTCAACATCCCTTCTGTTCCCTTTCTCTTCTCTTCTCCTTCTGGGATGCCCATAATGTGTATGTTTTTGCATTTTGTGTTGTCAGTTAAAACCCTGAGTCCCTGTAGATTTTTTCTATCTTTTTGTCTATCTGTTCTACTATCTGATTTCAGATGTATTGTCTTCCACATCACTAATTCTTTCTTCTGCCTATTCAAATCTGCTATTATAAGAATACAGTGTCTTTTTGATTTCTTGGATTGTGCCATTGATCACCATCATATCCATTATCTTTTTGAGTATGTTTACAATTTCTTCAGTATGTTCTCCCAGTGTCTTCCTTATATCCTTTATCTCTTCCTTCACTTCATTAAGTTGGCCAATGATATTTTTTTTGGAAAGCTTTGATTTTTTGTTCCATGTTCTGCATCTCTTCCTGGTTTTTACTTTGTTCTTTGGACTGGTCCATGTCTTCCTGTAACTCAGTGTGGTTTGTAATTTTTTGTTGCCCTCTAGTCATCATTTTATCTTGATGGGTTTATTCTGTAGATTAGCTTCTCTTTCTGCTCTACAGTTTTATTTAGCTGGTGGTTCTGTGTGTGTGTTAAGTTTTTTCTTTGACACTTTATCTTCATATTTTATTTCCTTACTTCTTTCTCTGTTCCCTTGAAGGCAAAAGATTAGGGCCAGAGGAGTCAAAAGATGTTAGAAAGGAAGAAAGATAATAGTAATATTGATAAAACTTTGAAGAGTGGCCAAATAAGACTTAGTGAAATGAATATTTAACTCATGTAGGCTGTGTAGAGTAATAGGGAAAAAAAGTGGAGTACGTACAATGGACTGGGAAACAAAATCAAGGAATATATATACAATGATTTAGAAGGCTAGAATGATGAGGAGGGAGCGAAAGAGTGAAGAAAGGGCTGGAAGGACAAAGTTAATATTAATAAACAAGGAAGAAAACAGAATAGATATAGTAGAAATTGACACCCTGAAATTGTGGGGTAATGAAAAAACATGGTATGTAAGAACCACAACAAAAAGCAGAAGGCAGAAAGATGAAGGAAGGAAAAGAGATAGCTTGGGATACAAAATCAATATAGACAGAGAATGGGAAATCACTGAAGAAGAAGCATAACAAAGAAGAGACAAGCTAGCATCAACTAATTTTAAAAAAATAAAGAAAAAAGAAGAGGGTTAGAAAAGAGGAAAGAAAAGCAAGAGACAACAAGTAAACAAAGAAAAACTGAACAACAACACAAGCAAGCAGTCAAACAGATCTAAGGAAGAACAGTGTTCCTTCTTGGACCCTTGTGGAACTTCTTGTATTTATCAGTCATTTGCCTTGCAAGTTTCTATCTGTAGGTTTTGAGGCTGATTTTAGCTATTAAACTAATTTAAAAAGAAAGATTCATTTTTTATTTTTAAATTGACTGTGGTTTTTTTTTTTTTTTTGGTGAAATAAGGGATCCAATATATGTCTTCTTCTAGACCACCCCCTTCACTGAGGGGACCCTAACTGGGCTTGTGGACACTAATCAAGCACTTCCCACTTCCTGGCTTCCCCAGGGGAGCTGAAGCTCTGATGCTAGTCAGTGCAGAACTATAAAAATGGCTGACTCTGCCTCCTCAGAGCCAAGCCTGTGTATCACCAGGCTGTTGGGTGAATCAGGCTTCCTCAGTAGATTTGCCTCTCCCCCCAGCCTTGCGTTGCTTCAAGCCAGCTTATCTGCTCCCCAAAACTATGAGGGGGTCCAGGCAACCAAATCAACAGAAAGGAAACCCCTCTCCACCTTCTGTCAGAACCCTCCCACTCTTGGAGAATGCTCCCTATCACCAGGTTTCTGGTGGGGCTTGCAGCATATCCCTGGGCAGCTAGGTAAGTCAACTTCCTCAGCAGATTCTCCAATTCCCTCAGCCTGGTCATGCTTCAAGCCAGCTATTTTGTTCCCAAAGCTGCAAGGGGTTCCATGCAGCAAAATCCACAGAAAGGAAAGCCCTCTTGACCCTCCACCAGAATCCTCCCACTCTCAGAGAATGCTCCCTCTCACCGGATTGCCACTGGAAGTCTCCACTCAATCCAGCCTTTTCCCCCGAGGGTGGGGCTCAGCCATCTGTGTTAACCTGCACGGACAGTTAAAACTCATGAATCTCTACTGAGTAATCTACATCATTGAGATGTCTCCAGATAGATATCCCAAGCTTTTTGCTCCATGCACCCACTGCACAGACTCCTGGGCAAGATCCTGTCCCCAATCAGCCATCCTAAGAGACATAGTCAATGAGTTACCTCCTAAGCTGATGTGGTCTTGCCTCTTATCCATATCTGTACTCTTAACCACAAATCTCATCCACCTCTGGGTTCACTATGTTATTCAGTCTCTAGATTATTCTAGAGCTTTCTTTCAAATTGCATTTATATCCTAAGACCACCCTTTTCAGCCTCAATCCCATTTATAGACCAGCTGCACTATTTCTACTCACTGTTACCATCAACTCCATTTCCACACATTTACAGTCAATTAAAACGTCCACATACATTAAGCATCAGTACACCTTCTCACCCTTCCTCTTATCTCCTAATAACCTTTACTCTAGGTTTTAACTTCAAGCAGTTGTTCTTCATTTTTAATTTATATTAGTGAGACCATGCAGTATTTGTCATTTTGTCTCTGGCTTTTTTCACTTAAAATAATGTCTTGAAGTTCATCCATGTTATCATATGTGTCCCAATTTCATTTTTTCTTAAAGGAGCATAAAATTCCATCATATCTATATACTACATTTTGTTTCTCCTTTCATTGGTTGATGAACATGTGGGTTGCTTCCATTTTTTGGAATCTATGAACATTGATTTGCTAATGTTTGTTTGCATCACAGTTTTCATTTCTTCTGAATATTACCCTAGAAGAGGAATTGTTGGATCATATGGCAAATATATATTTAACTTCCAGAGGAACTTCCAAACTCTTGCACAGAGGCTGCACCATTTTACAATCCCACCATCAATGAAGGAGTGTTCCTTTTTCTCCACATCCTCTCCAGCACGTTATCTGCTTTTTAATAATGGCCAATCTATGCTATGTGAGATGATATCCCATTGTCATTTTGTTTTGTTTCTCCCTAATAGCTAGTGATATTGAATATTTTATCATGTGCTTTTTGGCCATTTGTATTTCCTCTTTGGAGAAATGTCTATTTAAATCTTTTGCCCATTTTTAAAATTGCATTGCTTACTCTATTGTTGTTGAGTTGCATGATCTCTTTAAATAAAATGGAAATCAAACCCTTAATGAATATGTGTTCTCCAAATATTTTTTCCCATTGAGTGGACTGCCTTTTTACTTTCTTAGCAAAGTCCTTTGAATCACAAAAGTGTTTTTAAGTTTGAGGAGGTCCACTTTATCCCATTTTCTTTCATTGCTCATGATTTCAGTGTAAGGTTAAAGAATCCACCTCAAATCACCATTTCTTGAAGAGGTTTTCCTGCATTTTCTTGTAGGAGCTTTATGGTTCTAGCTCTTATATTTTGGTCGGTCTTTGATCCATTTTGAGTTAATTTTTGTATAAAGTTTTAGATAGAGGTCCTCTTTCTTTCTTTTTGGCTTTGGATATCCAGTTCTCCCAGCACCATTTCTTGAATAGGTTAATCTTCCCCTACTGGGTGGCTTTTACACCCTTGTCAAAAATCACTTGACCATAGATGTGATTGTTTCTGAACCACCCATTTGGTTCCATTGTTCTGTGTGTCTCCCTTCACACCAGTAACATGCTGTGTTTTGTTTTGTTTTGTTTTTACCACTGAAGCTGGATAATATGATTTAAAGTGAAATTCCTTCATCTTCACTTTTAATTTTTAAGATGTTTCTGGCTATTTGAGGCTACTTATCCTTCCAAATAAATTTGATAATTGTGTTTTCTATTTTGTTTACAAATATTGATGGAGATTTTATCAGGATTGCATTGAATCTGTATATTAATTTGGGTAGAATTGATATCTTAATAATAATTAGTCTTCCAATCCATAAGCATGGAGTATTCTTCCAATTATTTTGGTCTTTTATATTTCTTTTAGCAAGGTATTGTAGTTTTCTGAATACAAGTGCTCTACATCCTTGGTTAAGCTTATTCCTAAATATTTGATTCTTTTAGATGCTTTTCTTTTTTTTTTTTTTA
>JAQZBX010100506.1:0-11359 GCA_029593785.1 Cabassous unicinctus | reverse complement strand
TTTTTTTTTTTTTTTAAACTGATGATCTGGAAACCCTGAGCCTGTGTTCCCTCATGGCAAATGTAGCTAAATTGAAGAGAGGTTGCTTCCTTTGGTTGAGGCAAGGTTTCTCCCCAATGTCTCCCACAAATGCTGTGTATCTGTTGGCATTTACCACTGTGCTTGAGCTGCTGTTTTATTTATTTCTAGTGCACTTCCTAGCCTTCCTTGGCAATTTACTTAATCTAAATTCTTTGGGTGAGTTATTTATCCTAAATTTTCTCTCAGTTTTTAAAGTCAGTAACAACCTGATAGGGTTGTTGTAATGTTTGCAAGAGATACCTTAAGCAATGTACTTAGCCTAGTGCCTAGCTCATAAAAAGTGTTCAATAAATGGTAATGAATGTTGTTATTATGTGTATAAAATTAGGTCCCCCACTAAGTAAAAACATTCTGTGGTTCCTTGTTGGTTTTGAAGTTATATTACTCAAATTCACGGTATAGAAAAAGGTTCTGCCTTACTTTATCTATGAAGACCCATCTGAGGTCCAATGGTGTTCCCAAACAGCCTGGATTCTAGAATTTTAAAGAATTTTTTGAGAACACTGCTTTCAAATATTTCCTCTTCTGAGGTGGGAATTTAGGAAGCACCGAGTACCTTATCACTTCAGGATAAATTGTTATTGGCCTAAGCAGAAATATGTCAGACTAAGAATGAAAAGATATGAGGGAAGAATGAACTGTTCTATAAAAAGAGCTTGTGGAGATGTTTTCCAGCACCTCTCGGGCTGCCATTTCTGTATTCTCCTGTGGAAAAAATGAGACAAGGGAGAGCAGTTGGTCTAATGCGTCATGACCCATAACGAGACACATATGGTCTCAAACCCTTGACTTCTGGTAGACATCCTGTTCATCTTCCTTTTTTGTCATTCCTCTTGCAGTTTCCCCCAGGCCATTACCCATAACCCGGGATGCCAGAGGTGATGGGTTTTGGTACAACTGACATATGGTTGCAGGTAATCCTGCTTATAGCCATGAAACCTCACTTAGATACAAGAACAGGTTGGCTAGGTTGCAGTCTGGTTCACATTAAGGATGCCACCAGCCCTTTTTTTTTTTATTTCCCCCATGCTAGAAAGAGCTAGTCATGGTGTACCTGAATTTGTATGAATCAGAATGCCTTTGACTGCAAGTAACACATAGATAAAGATATTTAATTACCTCGCTCATCAAAAAGTCTGGTGATAGGTTCAATTCTCTTCTACCAACATGGCCAAGTATTTGCAGGTGGTTGAGCTACACACAGTGGCACCCATAGGAGAGAACCAGAATAAAATTCCAGGATTAAAAAGGAAATATGGTAAAACTGAAGTTCTCTTCTATGTCACAGATAAAATCATGTGCTGAGAAAGAGCTGATGGTAGATGAATGAACCCAGTGGAACCCCATTTAAACACTACTTGCTGCCAGAGTTGAGAGTTTGTTGGCATCCTTCCAGTTGAAGAAGGGAGTGTCCATGGCTTGTGTAATGTGACAGACATCACCTGAGATTTCTGGATACCATGCAGTGGAATGGCAACTGGAAAAGCAAGAGCTGCAGTAATATGCCTTATGTTATGCTGTCCTAGGCTCTGGTATGGAGCAATGGCTGGCACAGGGTATCAGACCTTTCCTAGGGCAGGGCTGCTGGGGTAACAGATAGTGTCAGAAGATGCTCTGGAAGTTAGAACAGCACCTATCTTCACAGCAGCGATAGCACGTGCAAAGCAGATTCCCTACATGGGGATCCAGAGAGAGACAGTACCAGCAGAGGATATTTGGCAAAGATCCAAGCCAGTATTTATTAAGATGTAATTTCTGGACTAGCTGATTGACTCACCTAGGCAAATTTCTGGGTCCTGTGCCACCAAACCTACATTCTCAGGATCTTTTGGGGATATGGCCTGAGAATATATATTTTAATCAAGATCTCCCAAGGGATTTGAAGGCATAGAGAGCTGATCTGGCAACAAGAGGTATAGAGCTAAGATTCCAGAGAAGGGTGATCTCAGAGAATTGAATTGACTTCTGCATCAGATTTAACCCTAGGAGCATTTGTTAATTCTGGGTTCAGGCTGAAGACTAAGAATCTTAGGTTTTTACCTGAAGAAGGTTGCATCTTTTGAAATAGAATTGAAAGCCTCAAGCACATGACCAGATTTTCCCCTCATGACTTTTTGCATAATTTGGGGGCTGTACTGGATGAAAGACCACAGGCATAAATAGAAAGCCTCTGAAAATCAGAGCAGGACTTTGATAATCTTGCAAGGCAAAGGTTAGTTTTCAGGACCTTCCACAGGGAGGGACCGTGCTGAATACACAAGGCTCTAAGTTAAAGATCCTAAAAGATCAGAGGGAAACTAGAGGTAGACTGAAGCTACCAGAGCTGCAACATAGCTTTGATATAATGAAGAATCTATTGGCTTAATGGAAGGAAAGATACACCCTCTTTGAAAGAAGATAACATCACCTTGAGCCTCTTTTGTATTGTATATTAATCATTAAATAAAAGAATATTACTAGTCATGCTAAAAGACAGGATGACATGAACAAAAACCAAGAGAAAAAAACAGACAACAGAAACAGACCCAGAGATGATGTAGATATTGGAGTTAGCCAAGAAGAACTTTAAAATAACTATGACTATGATATTTAAGAAATTTGAAGAAATGGTAGAGAAAATGATGAAAAAGACAACTTCTGACATCTTTAAAGGGCTGAAAGTAAATAACTGTCAACCCCAAGTTTTATATCTAGTGAACGTATTCTTCAAAAATCAAGAGGAAAAAAGACATTTTCAGACAAACAAAAAATGACAAAATACCTTGACAGCAAACCTTCAATAAGAATAATACTAAAGAGAATTCCTGAAGCATTATCCCAGAGGAACAAATAGAATTGCAAGAAGAAAAAAAGAGCAATATAAATGTTGCTGTTCATATGAGGATAAATATAAATGAATATTGACTAAAAATTAATTGCATAAAACAATAGTAGTAATGTTTGGTGGGGATAAAAATATGTATGGAATTAAAATGCAGGACACAAAAGTTTGGAAGGGTATAAAGGTGTTAAGGTTTTTGAAAGCTTTAGCATTATATGGAGGTGATAAAATTTGTATTAGATCATAATAAGTTCAGGACGCAATTTTTCAACTTTAAATAATCACTAAATGTACAGTAAAGTGTGCATAGCTAGCAAGTTAAAAGGAAAATGGAATAATAAAATATTTGATTAATTAAAAGAAGGCAAAAAAGGAGCAAAAAAGGAAAAAGTTGGTGAAATATAAAATAAATGAAATATAAAATAAATAAATCCCCAACATATCCCTAACTATAAACGGACTAAATATTCCCATTAAATTAAATGGCATTGTTTTCATAATCAGATGCCAGGCAGTGATATTAAAGATTGGGAAGATAGTGATCCATTCCTTGCACTGTTAGAATATTTGTTAAAACTGTGCCTGAGGACATGCATTAGGAAAATCAAGTATCTACAAATCCTATAACTTTAAGGCCAGAGATTAGTGTCTGTTGATTGTGACTGGCTGCAATTACCAAAGCATCAGAAGAGTAGAGTTCAGACAAGAAGTTTGATAATTTGGAAGCAGAAAGAAGATGCAATAGAGAAAGTCCAGAAATTTAGGTGTTAAAAGATTCAAAAATAGATCTGCTCCTACATCCCAAACAGTAGGAAATAAGATTGAAAAATGCTTTGAGCAACAAGGCTCTTTAAGATTCAAATTTGGGAAGCAGATGTGGCTCAAGCGATTGGGCTCCTGTTTATATGGAGGACCCCGGGTTCTGTTCTCAGGTCCTCCTGGTGAAAGCGAGTTGGCCCGTGTGGAGAGCTGGCTCACGCGGAGAGCTGGCTCATGCGGAAGGCTGATACAACAAGATGACACAACAAAAAAGAGGCATAGAGGAGAGACAGTGAAAGACACAACAAAACCAGGGAGCTAAGGTGGCTCAAGCGATTGAGTGCCTCTTTCCCATGTTGGAAGGTACTGGGATTGGTTCCCGTGTGCCTCCTAAAGAGAAGATGAGATGAGAAGACAAACAGACACAGAAGAACGCGCAGCGAATGGACACAAAGAGCAGACAGTGAGCACAAGTGACAGGGGTGGGGGGAAAATAAATAAAATAAATCTTTTTTTTAAAAAAAGATTCAAATTTACAACAAAGATCAGATTAGGTGTATGGCTTTTCTATCCAAGCCAGATGACCTCAAGTTTGTTGCCATTAAATTAAGAGAGAGACATGGGGCAATAAAGCAAAGAACTCTATTAAGCTTCAGAATTATATATAACAACTGACATATGGAACTGACTGGAAGCAGATAGATGGGATTTTGTTACCAAAGAAATCATGAACCTGGACAGAAAAAGCTTTTTCCTGTTTGAGGCTTAAATCAAAATTTGGGTCCCCAAATTCGAACCTGCGGGAAAAAACTTTTACAACTGGGCAACCCTTAAAGAGAGCATACTTTCCAATGCCCATTTTAGATGTAGACAAGGATAATGGACTAAGAAGATTGTCCCAGAGGATGGAGCAAAGAATAAGGGAGAAGAATAGATCACAGAATCGGTTTAATCAAGAAACCTTTCCTGTTTCCTTAGTAGGGTTTTTCATACCTGCCCAGAAGGATTCTATCATTGCTATGTCCTAGTGACTGCTGAGTGTTCCCCATGCTTTCTATTTATTTTGGTTATTTTATCTGTGTGTGTGTGATTTTTAGTTCACAGGTGATTGGATTACAAGGAAACACCTGGGTGTGACAGAAAGGAGCCTGCACCCTCTGGCCGTCCTGCACTTTGTGGAGACTGGATGGGACCTTGGGTTGCCTCCCTTTGGAAGGGGTAGAGTTTGCTCCTGATATGGGAGGAAGAGTGAGATGAATGTTTGGTGACTAAAGTGATGGACAGTGGTAGAGAATGGTATGGATTCACAAAAACCTACTCTTTCTACTTTCTGGACCCATAGCCAGACCACTTTCCTAGCTTCATTTGAAGTTACATGGAGCCAAGTGCCTGAGTTCTGTGGGTAAAAGTGCTTTATGCTACTTCAGGCCTGACCCATATAAGCTTCCCACATGACCTTCAATGTTCTGTTTTCATCAACATGCCAACTGGAGGTCAACACCAGGGTTACTTTGGAAGTCATATGTTGAAGATAGCAGAACCTCTGTAAGCCTGGGTTTCTGAATGACTGTGGAGTCTCCTCAAGCCCCCATTTCCCCAGCTGATTGGCCATTATAAACTTCCATTGTGTTAAGTCACAGAGATTTTGGAGTTTGTTTCAGCAGCTAGTATTACCTTAATTAATGTTAATATTAATGCTAGCCTTCCTACAAGTCACTACCTACCTTCTTTGGCACCTTCTAACTTACGTTACATACCTAAAATACAGAGCACAAAACCTGAACTTTGACAACTGAGAAACCCGTAGTTTAGAAAAAAGTTGATTATCTTGCTGTGAATTGGACAGCCCAGAGAATTGAAAAGAGCAAAGCATATGATTGCCAATCACTCCGCATCCATTGGGTACAGAGCCCTTTTACGGTCCCATTCCCGAGCTACCCCCTACTATTTCCACAATTCTAGTCATTGGGGTAATGGCTGGGGTAGTTGATAGAGGCTTCCTTTACTTCTATTTAAAAGCTGTATTATGCAGTAGATATACTTAAAACATGTCCCTTTTAGAGTGGTTTTCTGCAATGGGGTCAACATATTTCTCCATGTAGCCCAAATCCTGGAAATGTCTGACTAACTGGAGCATCATGTCTTAAGGGGGTAAAATAGTTTTGCTATCTGGCCCCAGGAATGTAGGACCTTCTAATTTCAAGTAATTCATCTCCTAGGGTTGTTTTAGTGTGTTTCTATGTTTTTCTTGGTCAACTACACAGTCATCTCATTCTGCAGCCAAGAGCAATTTGTTTCTCTGAAACCATCCAGCTTACAAGCTTTGCTTTCCAACCAGGAAGGGCGTTGTGGTGAACAGCCCTGTCTGACACGGACTGACTCATTATTGCGTTAGGGAAAGCAGTCCTTGTCATCCTATTAGAATATGAGTTTGGCAGCTGGGTAAGATTTCAGTTCAGTTTGCAAAAGAAGAGTGGAGAATATGGGTGTTGTTGAGCCTGTGTGTGACTATGTGTATCTGTCTTTTATTATGCAATATGACTAAAAAATATAAGCGAGATTCTCAGAGCTCTAGAGCATTGCATGCTTTGTCATGAAACAGGAGAGAGGGTTTCCAGCGAAGCTGAGGTTAGGCCCAGTTTAAACTCTGCTTTGAATCTGCTGATGTGGATATAAAGTCTGATGAGGAGGAAGAGTAAAGCGTAACCCTTAACAGGTTGACTTTCAAACGTAGACGCTGCGGGCAACATCAACATGAGGTTGTACCTTATTTTTTTTCACTCAGAGGGAGGTTCTCTCCCTGCCTCTTTCTACAAGTTTGAGGAAGATAACTTCAGAGAGACTGTGTAGTTGGGTTGTGTTAGCCATTTCTAGAGCCATTTCTAGAGTGTGAATTAGAATTCAAGTTTTGGAAATTGCTGATAGAAACTACTACTGTTATATTTTGCAATAAGGCGAAGATTGATTCACCGTCTAACTGATTCATTCAAGATCTATTATTGGACAGCTGCCATGTTAGAAATTCTGGGCTAGGCCCTGGGTATACAATGGTGAACAATATAGAGAGTTTCTGCCCTTTTGAGGTTTACAGTCCAGTGAGGGATAAAGATCAATAAACAGACTCCTTTATAGCTGCATGTAGTGAATGCTATGAAATCAGTAGTATAGCTGCTAAGGGAGGCCAGAGAAGGGTGAGCCAGCCGAGCTTGGTGGAAGGGTCAGGGAAGGCTTCTTGGAAGAAATGATGTCTAGACTGAGACATAAAATATGAAGGGAAATTAGCTAGGCATAAGACTGGGAGCAGCGTCAGGGAGAATTTGGCAAGAGAAGGGAATAGGGTAGCGAGTTTTAAGCAAAGGGAATCACAGAAAGCCTGGTGTATTGTGAGACCTGGGAGAAAATTACAAAAGACAAGATTCTAACAGGTGAGGTGAGAAATATAGAAGGGCAAAACTGAGTGAACGTAGAGGGCATACCATGTGGAGCATATGAAGGAAGCTGGGCTTTATCCCGAGTGACAGAGCTATTGGACAAGCCTAAACATTGCTTGAATTCTCAATTAGTCCTATTTTTGCAGAGGGAAAAGAAAGAGGGAGGTAAAGAGAAGCCAGGAAGCTTAACCAAATCCACACACAGTGGGGAGTTTGGTGGTAGCAGTTTCAGCAGAAGAACCTCAGGACTTGTTGCTCCTCATGACTGGTTTTCTGGAATGTCTTTTCTTCTACACCTCTGCCATGTGCCAGTTTCGTTCCATTTTCTTAGTGATATTCTCTCCAGATATCTAACTCACTCTAAATCATTAGTTACTTTTATACTTTTATTTTAGATTGCTTTATTTTTCAGGGTTCTCCAGAGAAACAGAACCAACAAGATATATATATGATTTGTTATTAGAAATTGGCTCATGCAACTCCATAGGGCAGGCTGCAAGCTAGAAACTCCAATAAAGGTGAGAAAGGTGAGGCTCAAGTCCTGAGTCTTAATTCTCCAGGGAAAGATGGCTGGCTGGAAATCCTGGCAAGAACCAATACTGAAGTTGAGTTTGAATTCCTCTTCTGACCTCTGAAATCCTCACTTCTGCCTTTTAAGATCTACAATTGATTGGATGACGAGACTCCCCACATTGCTGAGAGCAATCTCTTTGTTGGTTGTAGATGCAATCAACTGAGTTTAGATGTAAATCTCATCTCGAAAAACCCTTGCATAACAAGCTGGCTACTACTTGACCAAACAACTGGACACCCTAAACTATCCAAGTTGAAACAAGTTATTAACCATCACAAATGCTACCGCATAAGCGGGCACATGCACACAAGCCCACGGGAGCACACACTCATGACCCATCATGGCACGAGGCTGAAAGGAGTAGGATTCTCCATGCCAGCACCAGGGAGGAGGAGAGGAGTTGGGATGAAGACAGGAAAGTGGGCACTCTGGGCCATTTTCTGACACACCCTGACACTTGCTGACTTTTGGAGACAGAACATTCTTTAATGTAAAGTGGTGTCTTTCCCAAAGTATGTTCCATGGAACACCAAGTCCTCAGGTTTTTTTTTTTTTTTTTTTTTAAAGTTTATTTTGTTTATTTCTCCCCTCCCCTCTGCCCCATTGTTTGTGCACTCTGTCTGCTCTCTGTGTCTGTTCGGTGTGTGTTCTCTGTGTCTGTCCACCTTCTTTTTAGGAGGCACTGGGAACTGAACATGGGACCTCCCATGTGGGAGGGAGGTGCCCACTCACTTGAGCCACATCTACTCCCTGTTTGTTGTGCCTTTCATTGTGTTTCCTCCTTGTGTCTCCTCATTGCATCATCTTGTTGCATCAGCTTGCCACGCCAGTCTGCCGTGTCAGCTCACTGTCTTGCTTGTCTTCTTTAGGCAGCATTGGGAACGAACCCGGGACCTCTCATGTGGTAGGCGGGTGCCCAACTGCTTGAGCCACATCCGTTTCCCAGGTCCTCAGGTTTTCAGTAGATAGCAAGTAAAAACATGTCTAGGTCAAATAATTTTAGGTAGTGTGACTTTAATATGCTATATACGTTGTGACTCCAAGAAAGGAACATAGTTTGCAACACATCGTAAACTATTTTCCAATGATTCTCCTAGCCTGTTTGACCACAGAAAACTTTTTAATTTTTTCATGGAGCATCCTGAAGCATCAGCCATTTAGGGAGAGGACATCAGTGCCTCCATGGCTGGTGTGCCTCGTGCGGAGGAGCAAGGGGCTCCTAGAGACCCTGGGAGCTTGTGACTTGCCTGTGTGAGTGTGACAGAAGCACATTATGTCAAAAACACTAACAGCCCTTGGGTTCTTTCTCCAGGAGGGACAGTTTGTCGATTTGGTGAATTCTCCAGGAAAACATTCAAAGAGTGAAGTAACAGGACCAGGGGAACAGCCATTCCTTAGTAAAAACAAACAGGCATCTCTGCGTCAGCAAACCCCATGGAGAGTAACTTGCTCAATATTTTAAACAGGGTTTAAAGGAGGATTTAGGATCTTAAACTTGACACTGGAGAGGGAAAAATAATTCACGTTAAGAAAGAACATATGTGAGACAAATGTTAGGCAACTGAATATCGTGGATAATTGTGACACACTTTTAATTTTGAAAAAATAAAATAGAAACGCAATCTCTTAAAATGCTCACCTTCCAAATGAGCTATGTTGAAAAGGACAGACAGTTCTGGGTGACACCTGCCTAACAGCATGGAGTTTTGAAAACAACAAAACCAGCGTGAGAGAATACCCGGAATACATTTGCTGATGGATCTTAAAGAGCAGCAACCCAGATCTAGAGGATTTTCTGAAATGTACTGTTCTCAAAATATTCTGAATAGACAGAATTCTTATCAATGCTTTGGGTCTCAGCAGTATCATAGAAAGGTGATTCAGCTTAAGTGAGCAGAACAACACATGTTAAAAATATTATTATCAAGAAGACCCAAAAGATAGAAAGTTTCAGCTGTTTAGTTCAGAAGACGATCCCCAAATCTACTGAGAATCATTGAGCTAGGCTTTAAAATGTTTTTGTAAGGAGAATCAGTTGGATGCCAGGATGTTAAAGCAAGACGACAGCTTGGATCTTATCAAGAAGAGAACTATTTTTTTCCATCTGACTCTGTGCTAAATACTTTCCATACATAACTAACTAATCTTCAAAACAGCCCTGAGGGGTTCATATTATTCCTAATTAACTGATGAATAAATTGAGATTAGAGAAGTTAAGAAACTTTCTCAACCTATTGCTATTGAGTGTTTAGTTCATATTTTAACCCAGATTCACCAGATACTTCTGGATTTAATGTTCTTATTTCCAATGGCAAAGCTGTTCCCACCCAAATCAATGTAATTTGAATGTAAGGATAAAAGATCTCACACAAGAAAATAACCTTCAACTCTGGATTTTAATTAAACAGAATCCTTAGAGGAAAACAGGTGGGAATTTGACTCATCATGGCCAAGGAAATTAGACCACCTTGATTCATTTTCTGTAAACCTATGAATTTTTTTTTAGCAAGCACTTATATAACACTTTACCAGGCACTAGTTTAATTACTTTGCAAATAAGGATCCTCCTAACAACCTTAGGAGGTAAGTGCTATTATCATCTATCTTTTACAGATGAGTAAACGGAATGGTCAAGTAACTTGTTCAAAGTTACATAGCCAATAAGAAGCAGAGCAGGGGTTCAAACTCAGACAATCAGCCTCAAGAGTCCATGTTTTTAACCTCTGTGCTATGTTACTTCTTTGATCAGACTGCCTGAGGTCTAAGGAAGTGCCACGGTAGGGAACAAGGTCAGATGTTCAGGTTTAATAGTGTGTTTACTTGCCTAGTGTCAAATGCACTTTAGGCCAAAGCTGATTTTCAAAGTGCTAGCTGAATGCTACCATGTTAAGGAATATGAGGACTGGAGACTGTATCTGCTGAGGATCTCCTGGCCCTGTCCAGTGCACATGTGTTCTTCTCAGGGGTGGTCCAATTTCATTGGCCATGGTGAATCAAATTCCCACCGCTTCCTATTTTGGCAGACACTGGGTGGGGGGTCTGTCTCTCCCACAGTGTCAGGACCATCTTATTAGTACAGTTTAATGAAGAGGGTCTCACCCTGTGCTACTCCATTATTCAAAGTGCTCAGCTATAATGTCCACTAAGATATTCTAGAAAGCCTTGCCATTCACACACACATTCACACGCACACACACACACACGTGCTGAGTCAGGATGCATCTAAACAGACATTTGTGCAGAGGCCTAATGGGGCAGTATTGTGCTTGGGATAAGGGCTAGGAGCTGTCGCAGAAATGGTTTTAGCAGAGGTGAGACTGCAATTGGCCCTATAAATAGTTATGACATTGAAAAATAATACAGCCCAGCACTTTTGAATAGCAGTTTACTAATTGACAATTAGTTTACTAATTGACTTCTTCTTCTTCTTTTTTTTAAAAGATTTATTTATTTATTTACTTTTATCCATTTTCACCTCCCCCCACCCCCAATGCCCCTATTTTTGCTGGTTTTTTTTGTGTCCATTAGCTGGGCAATTCTCTGTGTCTGTTTCCTGCTCTCTCTTCTCATCCTACTCCTCCTGTCTTCACCAGGATTCGATCCTGGGAACCTCCGATGTGGGAGAGAGGCGACCTACCGCCTGTGCCACCTTAGTTCCTGGTTTTTTGGTGTGTCTCGTCTTGGCTCTCCCTT
>JAQZBX010100505.1:0-11359 GCA_029593785.1 Cabassous unicinctus | reverse complement strand
GCATGGGCCAGCACTCTGCGTGGGCCAGCTCTCTGCTCAGGCCAGCTCACTTTTCACCAGGAGGCCCCGGGAATCGAACCCTGTACTTCCAAATGGTAGACAGGAGCCCAATTGCTTGAGCCACATCCATTTCCCCCTTAGTCTCTTTCAATAGGGAACAGTCCCTTGGGTTTTTTGTATTCATTGAGTGTTCCTCAGTAAGTGTTTGGTTGGTGCTTTCTCATGATTAGATTAAAAAGATGTATCCTTCTCAGGGTTTTCCTCTTGCATCTAATACACTATCTTTTGAGAACATGAAAATATCCTGATTCTTGTCAAACTTTCCTCTCTAGATTTAGCATTCACTGATGATGTTTACCAAACCAATCTTAACTAGAATTGTTGCAAATTGGTGATCTTTTCCAACTTCACCACTCTTTCCATATTTATCAGTGGGCAACTCTATTTTAAGGAACAACTTTCTCTTCACCCCATTTATCCATCTATCCATCATCCATGTCTGTCTGTCTATCTACCTATCTACCCACCCACCTACCTACCACCATCATCGATTTCTTTATCATTAGGATAGACTCATGGATTCATATTTTATTCAATGGGTTATAATTCATTACAGTTCTTATTTATTTTGATACTTTATCCCAGATTTGGTCAGGGAGAGGGCCTTCAAGGTGGCTCCTTTTGATGTGTCCTATTCTTTTTTATTCTGAGCACTTCCTTACATTCTGGTACAAGACATTCTAGGTCATCTTGTACCTTCCTGCCCTAGCCCTAAATCCAGCCACTTCTAGAATCTTTGGTTCTATAAATCAAGATCTGGGCAGGGTTTCTTTATTTTTGTAGTTAGTTTCAGTCATAAAATTAGGAAGAATATATTTCAATTTTCTAAAATCGTCATATGTATGGCTGATTTAGCCATTTCCTTTTTTCCCCCTTTGTCATAAGATAAAAGAAACATTTAAGCTTTCTTTTATTGTTCTATTATACTTGAATATAATCAATTCTGGCCACAATTATTAGGAAAGAACACTCACTGCAACAGCAACTATGGATCATAAGTCTCTAGATTTTGAGAGACTGAATGTATAAATGGACAGTGACAGGAAATTCTGACCCACTATCAGTGACAACCAGACCAGTATATTTTGACCAACTATTTATAACAATCAGTCCAGGAAGCTGGGCACCACTATCTACAGGAATCATCACAGGAAGTTAAACCACAATCCCTGTAACAATATACCCAAAATAGCGAGGACTTGCTCAATAACTGACAGCTTCCCTAATTTATGCCCCACCTCCTTGCAATTTAGGACCAACCAGAGAAAGCCAAACATGCATCTCTAACCAACCACATAAGAAGCTCTGCTTCTAGTTAGCCCACCTCCATCTTCCCCATACCAGCAGCCTCCAGTCAGGGCATACTTGACGTCTTTCCTGACTGGAGGCTGCTGGTATACAGCTTTCCCACTTCTCTGCTTGCCTCTGAGTCACTGCCAAATACAAGTGATGGTGGCTGACTCCTTTGCTAAATAAAGCAAGCTCTGAATACATAGCTTCTGTTTTTTCTCATTGGGGTGTTCTTTATTTCCACAATAGCTGCTTGAGTATACTATATCCTGAAAAGAAATTTGTGATGGAAGACTGCATAACTTTTGAAATACTATAATCTGTGGAACCCTGGAGATAAGTATAATGAAATACAGGTCATCTCACTGAATTCATTTTAAAGAAATTGAATCAAAGTTATATAGAATAACACTTTTTGCAGTCAGATGCTTCTGCAAAAGCTGTTTTGCTTTTCACAGTAGGTGTGATATGTTGGGACACAGCTATGGTTATAGCTCGTATTACTATTTTTAGGTGATAAAGGCAGATGAACTATAAAAATGCTTGAAATAAGTACAATTCTGTTTTAACTGAATGAAATTAAATATGTACATTTTCTCTTGATAACACAGTTCTTTCAACAGCAATATACATATGAAATATTAAGGATAAAGTAAATAAAAGTATTACACTTCATGCAGTATAGTCCTAGGGGCAAAGACCAAATCCATTTCTTTGTTACATATAATTAATGTTCATTCCCAAGCCCAACTGTGCATGAATCACCTGGAACACTTTTTCAAAATCCAAATTCCTGAGTTCCACTCTGTTCCACTGAAACAGCTTATCTTATAACCCAGCAATCTGTATTTTTAAAATCTACCTAGAAAATTCTGAGGCATTTGATCATCAAACTAGTCTGGAACTACTGAACAAGGCATGCCCAAAATACATTTATAGCAGGGTGCAGATCTCACGTTGCTCAAGAGCAGGAACTGTAGGTTATAAATTTTTATTAGCCAGCACTTGTAATGAGCTTTGCATTCAATACATGTTTATGAAAGGAATTTTGATTCCAAATGTTATTGGTCACCAGAAGAGTCTTTTTATTAGTTTGTGCAGGACACAGTCCCCTTTTAGTGATATTACATAGTCATGTGCCAGGGAACCACCTTGCACAGCAGCTTGAAAGACAATATTGGATTTGTAGACCAATTTCTAATATAGAATATAGCTGTGCTTGGTTATGACTCTGAATTCTGCTAATTTACTCTGTATCTTTGAAAAATTTTAAGAAAACATACTCCATTTATAAGATTGGTTTAGTCTGTAATCTTCTGTCTTGTTCCCCTTTCCACTAAATGTTCTACTTTTTTTCCAAAGTGGTTAAAAATACCATAGTAGCTAACATTTGTATGGTTTAAAACAGTGGTTCTTAAAGTATGGTCCAATAATTCTTTGGAGGGGTCTATGAAACCCTTTCAGGTGATCCACAAGGTCAAGATTATTTTCTTAATAATAATAATAATAATAATCCATTATTTGCCTTTATCACTCTTACTCTTTCTTAAATATACAGTGGAGTTTTTCATAGACTACATGATGTGGTATCATAACATATTAAATGCAGAAAAGACTGAAAATCAGTTTTCTATTGTCAGACAATTTGCAAAATAGTTATTTTTCATAAAAATGTTATTTATGTCAACATGTAATGGATTTATTAATTTTGAATGTCTAGACATTTAAAACTTTTCAATTTAAATTTCTAATTCAGTAATATTGATAGATACAACACACACAAACATAAACAAAATCTCTTTGGAGCCCTCAATAATTTTTAAGAGTGTAAAGGGGTCCTGAGACCAAAAAAGTTCAAGAACTGGTGATTTATAAGAAGTTTTTACATGTTATTTAATAATTAGTTCAATTGTTATTTATCATTGCTTAGACAAATATTGCCTAAAATTAGGATTGAATTTCACCAATTCTTAAACATTAGATCTTTGTTCAACCGATTTATGTATTATTTAACTTCCTTTTTTCTTTGTTCTGAGAAACAGCTGACTTAGCTACTATGTGAGGTTTGAGGAGCTCCCAAAATGTTCCATAGTAATCCTTGGCACAACTTGAAATTCCCATCATCAGAGTTAATGGACATGCTGCCTGGAAAGGTTAACATGGTAAGTGCCTAATAATATAAAGGGAAGGATTCCTTTATCAGATTTTCACCTAAAAGAGGACAAGGTCTAAAAAAAGACACAGAAGAGGTACATTTTGATAGTGAGGAAACAAATCGGCAAAAATTCTTAACTCCTGTGGCAGGTAGGTCCAGGCAGCCAGAGGATAGCAGAATGCAGAATACTGTTTAAAGGACCAGACACTGGCGGACTTCAGGTCAGGCTTGTGACGCAGCTACAGCATTTTCCGCATTACCTAGGAGTCTCAGTCTATTTCCCCAGCTGCAAATGAATAAAAATAGTATTTACTGCATAAAATGCTAGTATAGTTCCATGAACACAATAGATGTTCAATAAATGCTAGTTAATATAAGTTTTTATTCTTATGTTAGTGGGGAGAGTCCTCTGAAGAGAAATGGAGAAAACAGTTGATTTTGCTTACTTCAATGATAGTTCTGCCTGCTTTCTTTTTTTCCCCACAGCTGTAGTCTTTTCTCCAGTTTTGCTAAGTAAATCCTTGAACAAAATTGTATTTTAAAGTTCTCTGGCACGATAATTTCATTCCATTTCCATAACAGAAGAGAGGATCCTTCCCATCTCACTTCTGACAGCAAGATCTCTAGGAAAAACACAAAACAAATCATATTATTAGTAGTTTAGGGACTAAACTCTTCAATATTTGCAAATAAAGCACGTGACACATACGGTAAAGGAAGCGGTGAGGTTTCTAAATCCAAAAAATCCTCCAGTTTAAGGAAATTCTGAAATTTTACCAATAGAAGCTTAACCTAAACGCATAGGATCCCAAATGACTCTATGTTCCAGCGTTCTTTTCACTAATAAGCCTCTTAAAAGACTCATACCTGAGAAGGCACACCAGAGGAAAGGCAGAGGGCTTCTGGAAACTCTCTCGCTTTCCCGCCCAATTGCCATGGGGGCGGGGCTCGAGGCCGGGGCGGGGCGAGTTGCTTCCTCCGCCCTTCCCCTCTCTTGTTTCTCCGTGTCCCTCCCACAGGCCTTTCGCCAAGATCCCGAAAGGCCCAGCGACTAGGAGAGTCACGTGAGGGTGGGCGTTGGAGGTAGAGGCTTGTCCCTGCTATTGCTTAGTCTCTGTGGTTGTCAGAGCTGGGATCCTCTGAGTAGGAAGCTGCTGGAGCTCGATCGTGTACGGGTGAGTCTTGAAGTCTGAAGGGTGAGAGAAGAAAGCCGTTTAGGGAAAGAGAGGGGGTGGAGAAACACCTTCAGAGACCTGACCTCCGGGGCCAGCCGTTTGTCTGTGTCGGTAATCCGGCGGTTTCTCAGGTCCCGCGGAATAGCTGTCTCTCCTTGATACGCCCAGCTCAGGGGCTAAGAGGAGTCCTCAATCCTACCTGCTTCGGGTCCTCCACTTTTCTTTACCTCATCCCGCCCCTTCTCCATGCCTGGGGAGAACTGCTGCTAGTGCCGGTGGGTTCTCAACCGCAAGGTTTACTTAGACGCCGACGTCCCTCTCCTCGCGGGTGACCAGGAGACGCAGGCATCCCTGGCTGGTCCCCTTGGGACTCGGTTCTTGGGAACACCTGCCCCCCTCCCCGAGTGTGGGGATCTGTGGATGGGGTTGGAAGTGAGTGGGAGAATTTATAGTTGGAGGATGGGGAGGAATATTAATCACTGAAACGAAAAGAGAAGTGAAAAATCAGTGGGGACCCGAAGGAGCAATACGAAGTGCAGGCTTCTCGGTCTGTTCAGTTTTTATTCTTTCTAGCGCCTTCCAGTTCTCATTATACCTCCCTCAAGTTTCCTTCTCAGATTCGAGAATGAATCAGGTGTTATTGATTCTTGTGAATGTTGGAAGAACAGTTTAAAATGGGCTGTTCTTTAAGACGCCACTTCTTTTATCTTATGGTTTATAGTTTCTTTACCGTTTAGTGCCTAAAACAAATAATGTGGGTATTAGTAAATGTAAGTAGAATACAAACTTTATAGCTAACGGATAAAGTGTTTTATTCTTTCTGTGGTACCTGGAAAGATCCATTTTCTTCCTGTTCTTTTATAAATAGATGTTTCTATCACACTTTTGCTAAGTAGCTTCTTGGAAAAACACCTTTGTTTATATTAAAGTTATGTGGAAATGAGCTAGTGGTATAAGAAAAGAGTTTGCAAATAAGGTGAAACGAGTTTGGTGTTGATAGCTGTAAGAGAGTTCAGGTTTCATTGAAACATATGACAGATTAATAAAATGTCAGCATCTTGAGATGTGTGTGTTTGCCAGTATGACCAATCTGCTGTCTTTCTGGTCATTGCCCATCCTACGTGCAATTTCTGGCCAGGGTGATGGAATGCTTTGGCCAGACTTGGATCTTGTGCCTATCCTGGATTAGGGAGTCGGGGATATAGTTTCAAACCACATGGATTTAGGAGTGGGTGACATATTTCTAAAGAAAAATATAGGTTTTATTTTCTGGAGAAGGAAGAAATGTTGGTGGACAGGCAAAAATAATGGTTATACACTAAAAATATTTATATGTATTTGTGTTTTTTTTAACTTTCTATTTTGAAATACTTTCACACACAGAATAACAGTACAGAACCCATACAGAGAACTTCAGATCACCAAATTTAAAATTTTGCCACATTTGTCATATCATTCTTTCTATCATCTGTCTGCCTATCAATCCATTTTCTGAACACATCATGCTCCTTGAACACTTAATACTGCTATGTATATTTTCTAAGGACAAGGATATTCACTTATGTAACCATCTTTAGTGCAGTTATCAAGTTCAAGAAATTTAACATTGATATAAAGCTTACTGTTTTTCTTCCAATTTTTTCATATGGCCCATCAATGTCCTTTTGAGACATCTGTCTTTCCTTGTTAGATCCCATCTAGGATCATGTCTTTCCTTGTTAGATCCCATCTAGAGTCATGTATTATGTTTAATTGCCGTTGTCTCTTTAGTTGCTCTATATTCTTCTTTTTTTAAAATTGTGGGAACATATACATAACATAAACTTTCCCATCTCAACCACTCACCATTCAGTGAGATTAGTCACATTCACTATATTGCAATACCTTCACCACCTTTCATTACTAAAAGTTTCCCATCTCTCCAAACAAAAACCCTGTACCCATTATGCATTAACTTCCCACTCCTCCTACTCCTACTCCCCTCCCCTGGCAACCTGTATTCTACTTTGTCTCTTTGAGTTTGCATATTCTCTAGTATTTTCTTTGTAGTTGTCATGGGGCTTAAATTTAACATTCTAAATCTATAACAATCTAATTTTCTTTGATACCAATATAACTTCAGTAGTTTACACAAACTGTTTCTATACCCCATTATGTATAGTTCTTGTCAAAATTACACATTTATACATTGAGTCCCAAACTATTGATTTCTGATTACATTTTATGCATTTGTTTCTTAGATCCTGTAGGAAGTAAATAGTGGAGTTACTAACCAAGCTTACAGTAGTACTGGAATTTATGTTTACCCATGTGTTACCCTCACTGGAGATCTTTATTTCTTCATGCAGTTTCAATCTGTTGTGTATAGTCCTTTACTTTTAACCTGCAGAACTCTCTTTAACACCTCTTTTAGGGCCTGTCTAGTAGTGACAAACGACCTCAGCTTTTGTTTGTCTGGGAATGTCTTAATCTCGCCCTAATTCTGAAAGACAGTTTTTGTTGGATATAGAATTCTTGGTTAGCAGTTGTTTGCTTTGAGCACTTTAAATATGTCATCCTTGTTCTGATGGTTTCTGATGAGAAATAGGCACTTAATCTTATTGAGGCTCTCTTCTCCACGACTTGTTGCTTCCCTCTTGTGACTTTTAGAATTTTCTCTCTATTTTTAGCATTTGACAGTTTGACACGGCATGGTGTGGGTATATTTGGGTTCCCTGTTTGGAATTCATTGAGCATCTTGGATGTGTATATTCATGAATTTAAATTTGGGAAGTTGTCAGCTATTATTTCTTTGAATAGTCTCTCTGCCCCTTTCTCCCTCTTGCTTCTCCTTCTGGGACTCCCACAAGGTATACATTTGTATGCTTGATGGTGTGCCACAGGTCCCTCAGGCTCTGTTCACTTTTTTTCATTCTTCCTTATTTCTGCTCCTCAGACTGGTTGATTTCAATGATCTTATCTTCAAATTCACTGTTTCTTTCTTCTGCCAGCTCCAATCTGCTATTAAAACCCTTTAGAGAATTTTAAATATATATTACTGTGGTCTTCAGCTCTGTTTGGTTCCTTTTCATAATTTCTATCTTTCTATCAGTATACTCTTTGTGTTCATCTATTGTTTACCTGATTTCCTTTAGCTGTCTGTCCATGTTTTCCTTTAGCACTTTGAGCATATTTATGACCATTTTTTAAAACTCTTTGTTATGATCCAGTTCTGGAACTCTTCATTGATGCTTTGTACTGCTTTAATTTTCTTCTTTGCTGGGCCATCACTTTCTGTTTCTTTCTATGTTTTGTACTCTTTTACATTGTGGTATTTTAATATGCTATTGCTGAAATTTAGATTCTGAGGCATCTGTTGCTTAAACTTGTTAGTTAAGATATTAATACTGTTAGAACAGAGCTTTCCTTGAATGCCAGGAGCTAAGAAAAAAAAAAACACCTTTCCCAGACTTTACAAATTGACTTATGCACAATCTTCTTCAGAGCTTATCCATACAGTAAGTTTTGAGAACAGCTCCAGTCTAAAGCCTAGGCCATCCAGATCCTTTCTGTGCATGCATCTTGTCTTGAACATGCACATGTGGCCCTGGGAATTCCCCCATTTACACGAATGTCCCCTCTTCCCATGGAAACAGATTCCTCATGGTCCTGGGCATTGCACTATAGCCAGCAATCCCTTGTCCCAGGAAGCCGCTTGACTGCTTTTCCTACCTACAGCATTATATAGGAAATGAAATGTTTTAAATGTTTAGATATGTGCAGTTCATTTGATTAAATGCTTTATTCTTTTAATTAATTCATGTTTAAAAATATGTTTGTGTCGAAGCCACTCCATCTGAGCATTGTATGGAATTTAATCACTATAATTGTCACTAATTTCTGTCCCTGGGTGTTAACTTTAAAACTGTAGTTAACATTAATGTCTGATTTTTGTATCTTTATGGATTATTCTCATGGGTTTGTTATATTTTAAGATAAATTGTAATAATGTTTACTTCACTATCTTGTTTTCAATTAAAAGAAATGTTAGCACGATTCAGTGGACATTAGAATTTCAATTGCTAATATTGGCAGTATAAGCTATAGATTAGACAGACAGTTCTGTGTTCTAAAACCCAACTCCATCACTTCTTGACCTTGAGCCAGTTACTTAATCTCTCTGAATTTGTATTCCATTTGCAAAATGGAAATGATCATACCTGTCTTACAGGGGTCTTCTCAGTATTAATTGAATTAATTAATTTGTATGGCAAGTCCCTGATATGTTGTAGGTTCTCAAAAAATGTAATTAACAATGATAATAAAAATAATACATGAAAGGAATTTATTTCCTGATTTTAGAATATTTAGCCTCGACATAGATTGTTATTCATTCAGTTTGTCCTGATTTTAGCAGGCTTTAAATTTTTGTTTTGCATATATATTAATAAACTAGAAAACTTTGTTTAGACTACATAGTTATTAGTAGAGTGCCCAATTATTTGAAGAATGCCTAATACAAGTATAACTCTCAGCCTGGAAGGTATTTGGAAGAGTTTTACTTAAACTCTAAGCTCAGTAAAGTTTAAGGTTAAGTGGACGATATAGTCCCCTTCACTATACAAGGGGAGTTAGAGGTTGAGCATCTTGGAAGTGCAATTCAGAATTCATGGTTACTTTTGGGTCTAAGCACAAATGATGAAATATGGATTTGTATTTAGTTGTAAGGGTAAGTTCAGGGTAAGGAGAAGCAATACTTTGAGAACACCATATGCTGGCTGCCTGTAGGTGGAAAAGATAACAGTTCAGAATGGTACTTGGAAAAAAAAAAAAAGGTAACTGTGGAATTGAACATCTCTGAGAAGTGATTGATATTAAATATATTTAATGATCTGGCATTGAGAAGTTAAATATTGCCACTGTATTAGTCAGCCAAAAGGGGTGCTGATGCAAAGTACCAGAAATCTGTTGGCTTTTATAAAGGGTATTTATTTGGGGGTGGAAGCTTACAGTTACAAGGCTCTAAAGAGGTCCAATCAAGGTACCATAAGAGGTACTTTCTCACCAAATGTCTATTGCCACGTGTTGAAGCAAGATGGCTGCCGATATCTGCGAGGATTCAGCCTTCCTCTTTCCTCTTAATGCTCTGTGGGCCCTGCTCCTTCGGATCTCAGCTGTAGGCTGGTATAAGGCTTGTCTCTCAGGACTTCTCAGCTGCTCTGGTCTTTCCACAAGGTCAGCTGTAAACTATCAGGTGAATGCCTCATCTCTCCCCGGGCCTCTAGCGTCAAAACCAAGTTTTCTCCTCTGCAGTGTCTTTTTATATGTATCCACTTCTCTGTGTTTGAGTCTGTTTTATTAGCCCACCAAGGGGGCGGGGGCGCAATCCTGCATGCCCTAATGACGTGGTCGAAACAAAGCCCTAATTTTGATTTAATAAAGTAAAAGTGAAACCTCTGAATTTAATGCAATCAAAGGGGTATCACACTCAGAGGAACGGACCAATTTACAAACATAATCAATATGTCTTTTTGGAATTCATAATTAATATCAAACTGTTACATCCGTGTTTTGTTTTAGCCATGTTCATGAGAAAAGGAATAGCTAGAAATTGATTAATCTTTTTTTCTTTCCCCAAACTAACAGGGTGATAAATTTTTTGCAAAGTGAAAACTTTTTCCAGGCTGACTAATGTTATTCAAGGTGGGTTTTACTAACTATGAGACTATTGAAACTTTAAGCTTTAAAAAATATATTGTCATCATTCATGTTAAGCATACAAGTAATATTTTGCATTTCTCTCCAAAGGGATTTAATATTGGTTATTTAAAACAAAGTGTCTAGTCTAATAATCTGTTTCTTCAGTGTTGGTCAGTTACTTGCTGTCTATTATATATGCTATTAATTTCAGTTTTGCTTTTTGAAGTTCATTGAGTATGAGAATTCAATCAGCAAGCTATTTTTTTTCCTTTTAAAAACTAAATATAAATGCTTTGATTGCCTGCAATAGAATAAAGTTAGCATTCTGTAACATGGCATTATAAAGAGCATTAGAATCTAGCTCTAATCTACCTTTCTAGCCTTAGTTCTTATATCTCTACCTTCTCTTTTTATTCTTTCCCCATGTTCTAGTCATAATGAAATACTTTTTGCTCCTCCAAATTCTATGCCTTTTTCTACCTTTATGCCTTTGTGTAGGCTTTTTGTTTTACTTGGAATGCTTCTTGACATCCTTCCATCTTCCAACTGATGAGCTACTATTCATTTTTAAACCAGATTAATGAGTTATTGTACAATTTGCAAAACCTCCCTCCACCCTCAGGTGGTTATTTTCCTTGGTAGTTACCATAAGAATTCATTTTTACCTTTTAAAAATATTCTTCTGACTTTGTGGAGCAGTTATATGTTTTTATTTTATTTATTTATTTTTTTAAGATTTATTTATTTACTTGATCCATTTTAAAACCCCCTTCCCCATTTGCTGTTTTTGTGTCCATTCGCTGGGCAATTCTCTGTGTCTGTTTCATCTCTTCTCATCCTCCTCCTCCAGTCTTCACCAGGATTCCATCCTGAAGACCTCCGATGTAGGAGAGAGGTGTTCTAGCTGTCTGCGCCACCTCGGCTCCTGGTTTTCGGAGCTTTTGGAGCATCTCATCTTGTCTCTCTCCTTTTTACGTCATCATCTTGCTGCATGGCTCCC
>JAQZBX010100504.1:0-11360 GCA_029593785.1 Cabassous unicinctus | reverse complement strand
TCTGCTTAGCCCTATTTTTAGAGGATTGAACTCTGTTATAACTGGGTTCCTTGAGTAACCTCAGCAGATTAGAATTAGAGAAAAGGAAAAGGAAATTGTAGAGTATGTCTTCAAGGCTGTGAGTTCTATCCAAATTATCAATATTTTAAGGTCATTCTGTATATGTATTTTAAATTATATAAGCAAACTAGGGGGGGGGGAAACCTGATTTGTATTAGGTTAGGGATGATTTTTCAACCTCTTATTTTATACTCTGAAAGAAATGTGGTGTGTTTATCAACTTGTTAATCCGAGTCAATGTTATTTAATCAAGCAAATTTCTAATCAGTATATTGCTTATTATGGGAAAAAGGGATAATATGAAACACAGGAAAGTAAAAAAATAAACTGACTTTTATAATAAATAAAAAAAAAAAAAAAAAAAAAAAAAAAGAACCTCATTCACCACACCTCTTTTTAACCCTGAACATTTCTCAGGTCATAGGGATTGTTTCTGCATTTCCCAAAAGGTTAAAACTATTTCCATACCATTACTTATTTTATTTGTAAGTGTGGTAATGCAAAAATAATGGCCACATAGAAGGATTAACTTAAAAGACCTTCCAGGATTAGTGCCTCTTTGACAAGACCTGACAATTGGTATAATCTCTATCAAAATAAATAAAATATGTGAGGGATTAACAGTTCCAAAATAATAAACTACATTTCTAAAATTTATACTCTATATAGACATGTAAGCCTAGGGGTGGTGCTTTGAGAAAATTAAGGTAAAATGAAATTGTCTCTTGTTTTGTCCGTCAACCTGTTACAAACTCTCTTCCTTTTCTTTCTAATTTATAAGATATATAATTTTCCAGCTGTAGAATGGAGAAATGAATGCTAGCTGCTTCCTTTAGCCAATTTACAAGAAGATAACATCCTATTTCTGTAGAGATCAAACTTCTGGCAAACTAAGTCTTCCAAAAAACAGAATTCTTTATTAAAGAGGGGTTGTGGAGAAATTTAATTAATCAATTATGTATTGAATTCCAATTTTAAGTCTTTGGGAGGCCAAAATGTATAATTCATGGTTTTTACTCTCAAGGATCTCAATCTTTGGAGGAAGAGCAGACACCCATGTAGGTAATTCTAAAACAAGCAACTATGTACTTCAATGGAGACATAAGGGTTATGGGGTAGAGGGTTGTGATGGTCAGTCTTATGTGCAACTTGACTAGGCCTTAGTCTCTAGTTATTCAATCAAACACTAATCGAGGTATTCCTGTGAAGGTATTTTTATATGTTATTAACTTTCATAGTCAGTTGATTTTAAGTAAGGGAATATTCTCTAGATAGTCTTGGATGGGCCCAATTCAATCACTTGGAAGACCTTAAGAACAGAGCTGAGATTTCCTGGAAGAAGAAAAAAAATCCACTTTTGGACTGCAGCTTCAGCTTGCGTCCGGCATCTCCACCTTACCTTTCTTGATGGGCTACACTACAGATTTCAGACTTGCCTGGCCAGTCCCTACAATCACATAGGACAATTCCTTGCAATAAATCAGTTGAACCCTGACTGATGCAAGGGAAAATTATGGATTCTCAGCGATGGAGAATTTGAGCTATTCCTTGAAGGATGAGTAGGATTTAACAGAGAAGGGCAAGATGACTGACAATCAAAAGACATGGAAGTTCGTATATTATCTTTATTTTATGATTGAGAAAATTGGGTCTCAGATTAAGTGTAATTGCAAGCTTTATTGCATGTCTTTGTAGCTTTGCCAGCTCAATTTCTATTGGAGATAGTCATCCCGATAGCAGTATATGATAATGACTTCTGGCTGGGAGAGAGTATAAGAAAACCCAAAAAATGACTACAGAACACTCTGAGAATGAATGCTCATAATATTGACTCTGAGCAGTTAAGGGAAAGTGTTAAGATCAGCATTTCATATTTAAGATCAGAAACACTTTATCACATTTTGAAATAAGTTTTGATACCAGAAGTAAATTTCAATTATTTGAAAATTTACAGATATGGAACATGTCGTCTCTCTGGTAAGTGCTGGGTCAGTGGAACATAATTATATGTATTTTGAAAGCAGAACCAGCAGAACTCTGACTCCAAACTACAGTCAGAGCAGGGTAGAGGAGGGGGGAAAGATTCAGGACTGGCTTTCTGCATTCAAAAGAAAGGTAATTTCATGTGTCTTATAACTTTAGCAGATCAGAAATAGATCTCTGTTCCCCAAAAATCTTTCTCTTCCCCAACCTGGCTTGAACTCATAGAATGTATGTAGAAGGCATTGCAGTCTTGAACTGTTTCCTGTACAGCAATTCTCAGGGTACAATAACACAATAGTGCATTTTGGTCAATTATGAGGAATATGCTTTGATAGTAGTTGAATTTCTAAAGTCCAACTGTGAGTGTGTATATGCATAGCTTTTTAAAAAATGCGACTCAAGGGTACATCTCTCTCACTCAAGTTGCGTTCTGATGTGCTTTTTTGAGTGGGAAAATTGGGATGGTAGTAACACGATTCCTAGCAGTCTTGAAACAGAGCATAACCTGTACAGATCCTATTTAAGCTGCATCCAATGGCAAATTACCATTACTGAGATACTATCCACAGTGGTAGTGATTATGAACTATTATTGTGCTTTCTTTTATACAAAATGTATTTGGACTTAATCAGAAAATATGTATATCACTTGTCATGTTAGTGTCAGAAAAGGAAAAAACACAAAACTTTTGTACTGCTGTTATAGCAAATGCCCAAAGGTAGGGACACATTGACCTCTTAGGTCTTAACTCCTGATGCTCTCAGAGTGTCATGCAAAGCAAAAAATTATCCTTTACACAAGTCTTTTCTCTTGTTCTTCTCTTGGAGCTAGTCTTTCTAGAAGAAACTCTATATAAGCTGTAGTATTTATGTTTGCAGTATTTGTATTTATATGGTAGCCTATGTGTATTGCTAACAGAGAAGAATGTTGAACTGACATACTACCTGGGAGCTTTTGTTTCTTTTATTACTCAGTGAAACTATTACAGTGCAAACATTAATTTATATTTTTGAAAAAGGTGGGAAAATAAGATATAATAAGCAAATACTATGAATAACTACAGTTTATTCATTCTTTCTTTCAGTTAATAAATTTTGGAGAGATAAATAATGTGTTTAAACGTTTGGACTCTAGAATCATAAGACCTAGGTTCAAATCCTGCCTTTGCTACTAGGTAATATTGGGGAAGTAGCTTGGACCCTCTGTTCTTCTGTTACTTTATCTGTGAAAAGTATTTGATAACAGTACTTCTGTTTTAGTTTCTTGGCTGCTAAAACAAATACTATACCATGGGTTGACTTAATGGGAGTTTATTGGCTCATGATTTGGAGCCTAGGAGAAGTTCCAAATCAGGAAGGTAATGCTTTTCTTCCCGAAGACTGTGGCGTTTTGGGGCTAGCTGACAGTGATTTTTGGTCCTTGGCTTTTCTGTCACATGGCAATGCACATGGCAATGTCTTCTTTCTCTTCCAGGTTCCTTGGACTTCAGATTTCTTTGTTCTCCTGATGCTTTCTCTCTGTAAGTTCTCCAGGAACGGGATTAAGACCCATCCTGATTCAGTTGGCCACACTTTAACTAAAAATAACCTCATCAAAAAGTCGTATTTACAATGTGTTCAAACCCACAAGAATGGATTAAGATTAAGAACATTTTTTTTCTGTGATATATAACTCCAAGCCACCACAGCTTTTCTAAAAGGACTGTTGTAAGGATGAAACTGCCTCTTAGGAGTAAAGCCTCCAAAAAGTTAACTATTCTTATCAAGTACCTAACAGGTACCAGGCTTGATGGTAGTCAAATAAGGTATATCCCCGTTCTGCCCAACTTGAGGAGTTGGTAGTTGGGTAGGAGAGATAACATCTGATCCTGAGGGCCAGAAAGAAAAGGAGTATTCAATATTGATATAGCTGCTTTTATTTTCAAATGTGAGACCCTCTGAGCTGAAATAACTCTTGGCAGGAAAGTGTGATAAACAAGGATTGAGGACGGACCAGCTGTCCTCTTCTTACCATCCACTATGTAATGTTAGCAACTATGGTAGATGTTGAGGTGTTTGGGGAAAAAGAAATCTTCTCTCTATAAAAATTTTTCCTGTTGATCCCTGTTCCCTGAAATTTCTAGAACAAGAGACCTTTACATTCCTTCTGATCTAGAAATTTTGTTCTATGATTGAGCATTTCACTTTACCAGTAGAAACATAACTTAAAATTTAGATTCCATTGAGTCAGGGGGAAAATCAACTCATAGTCACAGGAAGGTACGTTCTCTGATAACTGAGTCTCTCCTATTAGCAGCCTGAGAGTAGGGTCTTTCAAGGAAGGTGAAGAAGAAAATTCCATCAGAGTTTGGGATTCCAAAGTGGGAAATGAAAATGGGCCAATAAAGATGAAAGAGTGGCTATGCGAGCTGAATATAATGATTGTATTTTGTGATTTTGCATAGAGCATTACCTGTTATGCAGAAAGAAGAGAGGGAAAGAGCAAAGAGCATGGAGATTCTGTTCTTTAGAGTCAAAAAAGAGTGCTTGAATCTGTTTCTTTTTAGTTAACTAGACTAAAATTAAGAAATATTATCATTTGGGTCTGTTTCTTCTGATAGCCACAATGCATGCTACTGTTTTATTTTCTGCCTTCTGCAGTTATGACTGGTCTGAAGCCTTTGAGCAAGTTCAGCTCCCATAGCAGCAGGGCAGATTGTCAGTCAGTGTCTTTCAGTTATGATAGAGTCCCAGCTGCTTCCAGCACCATCTCAGCCCTCAGGGGATCTCCCTGCATCTTGGGGTACAGCTTCTGTCTTCCCCACTTGTGATTTTCTTAACGTGGTTCACAGAGGAGCCATCTTGCAATGTGTTTCCATCCAGCTACCACCAGGAAAAAACTGCCCTTTCTCTTTATCATTTCACATGGTCCATTCCATTGAACTTAGACCAACCACAGATCTCAATATCAAACCATAAAGAATCATCCAATGGGGATGAGGGGCAAGCTCTGGGGCCTACATAAGGCCTATGTATATTTTTTTATTTTATAATTCTCATATAACCAAATACTATAATAGGAGGCCCATGGAGTTTGTAATAGAGTTTTCACCTGAAATAGAGCATATCTGTTTATCTTCCTGACAAAGGGAAGAGAATAAAATACCCTTCCCATTGTAGAAGACACAGGGACAGGATCTCAAGGGTGTTCAGGTCAGTGAGTAGACCTGGAACATTCGGGAAAGTGACCAATTAGTAATTATTAGCAGGCATTTTTCAGAGGCATTGGCTGGAATGAAAACTCATCTTAACAATAGAGTGGATAAATACCTGTTGCTTGCAATCTGATCTTTAGAAAAGTTTATAAAAAAAATGAGAATAAAAGTCCTAATGTAAGAGACATCCTATACCAAGTTGGTGTGGACAAGAACAAAGTGGGCTGAGCTTAAGAGGAACAGTAGGATTTGGATACTGCAACATGAGGAAGGTGGACTGGCCTAGAATGGAGATTCTTAGGAATACCTAGTAAAAACATTTCAGGAGTTGCTTAGGGAAGAGAAATGGAAGTTTTCCTTCAGAATCCCAGCATGTATACTTTACATTCTTCTTAAATATAATTAAGCATTTAATAATAGATAATAATGCATACATAAATTTCTTTTATTATCGTGTAGGTTGTCATTTCAATGACTATTTTTTAACTTCATAAGGGCTCAAGTTAAAGAACCCCATCACATTACTGCTATAGACAAGACATCTGAACAAAACAGATCCTACCTGTTGCTGAAGTCCACATTCATTCATTTATTCATTCATTCATTTGGCAAATATTTATTGAACAACTCTATGTGCTTGACAGTCTTGTAGGTACTTGGTTTAATTGAGCAAAACAGACCCCCAAAATCTTTGCCCTCATGGCAAAGTCAGATTAGTGATATCCTGTGCAGAAAGCCACTGTGATGAAGCCTGTTTCTACCAGGATATGAAAATAAATAGAGAGAGAGAGAGAGAGAGAGAGAGAGAGCGAGAGAGAGGGAGAAAGAATGTGTTACATGGATGAAAGAGGAAGATTCCTTAGTCATATCCTAATATTTTATAATGCAATCACATATTAGATATTAAATGAGGCAAGATACCTGGGGTTTAATCAGGGACATGCAGAGTTTATTGGGCACAATTGTATAATCTGTCCAGCTCGAGTCCCAACTTCTCCTGGAGAGAAGTGGGAGATGATAATGAAGGTTGGGCAGTAGAAGAGAGAAGGAAATAGGATAGTGGCAAAAAGCAAATTCGAGTAAACAAGAAGGAGATGGAGAATCTGAATAAAATAAGCTGGGCTGTATTTATTAGCATCATCATTTCCATATTTCAGACCAAAATACTGTAATGATGTTTTGCTTTACTTTTTTTCTTCTCCCCTTTCAAGCCCTCAATTAGGCCTTGAGGAAGGAGTCAGTGCATCTTTAAAACTTTCCGCTTAATCACCTATAGCGAATGCTCATTTAATGATTGTCTTTTTTGTACCAAACAAGAAGTAACAATGCTTTTAGCAAAAGAAATGGAATGAGAAAGAAATTGCCTAATCAGCCCTGCTCACGCAGTACTTTGTGAGAAAGATTATTGACTTTTCAGTCTCTGCAGAATTTTAATGAAGCTCCATCTTGCTGGAAAATCCAGCATTTTGTCAATAGAGTTCAATAACCCGACCACCCATGTAATAAGATGTACCAGTTGAAATCTTTCACTTTGCCAGAGCCAGAGGCACACAAGAAGCACCCTGGAAATATGGAAGCACTTTCTGCATCTGCCCCTATGGAAGCTCTAGAGGTTATAGCTAAAAAGCTATGATATAAATAGTATGCCCACAATTTATATCATATTCCTAGTTAAATAATATTTGCCAGGGCACAATAATGTTAGTCAACACTATGTACCGGATTCTCTGCTAAAAGCTCAAATACAGTCACTCTTTATCCTCACAACAACCCTAAGAGGCAGTTACTATCATTATTTCTATTTTACAGCTGAGAAAACTGAGGCTTAGTGTGGTAGACAGAACAATGTTCCCTTAACCCCAAAAGGTGCCAATGTCCTAATCCTTGAAACCTGTATGTTACCTTATATGGCAAAAGGGACTTGGCAGATGGGATGAAGTTATGGATTTTGAGATGGAGAGATTATCCTGAATTATCCAAGTGGGCCCAATGTAATCACAAGTGTTCTAAAAGGGAGAAGCAGGGGTTGGGGTGATGTGGAAAAGGAACCACAATGCAGGAAGCCTCTAGAAAGCAGGAAGAGACAAGGAAAAGGTCCTCCCTGGACCCTCCGGAAAGAACCACACCTACCAATACCTTAACTTTAACCCAGTGAGACTTGTCTCCACATCTACCATCCATCCCTTGTACCATTCTGATCCACTTCTCCATGCATTTTTTGGGAACAGCTCTTCTAGAATTCCAATAGAACTCTCCCCCTGAGAGGAAATTTAGAAGGAAGAGTCTAGAGGGACAAGCCCCCACTGCTGAATTTGGTCTTGAATTTACAAATGATACTCATCATATCTGTTATAGTTTGCCACAGGCTGCCAATGCAAAATACCAGAAATGGATTGGCTTTTATAATGGGACTTCATTAGGGTAAGAGCTTATAGTTCTGAGGCTATGAAAATGTCCAAATTAAGGCAGCATCAGAGATGTTCTTTCACCAAAAATCAGCTGTTCGTGATCCTGGACTCCTGCCATGTGGCAAGGCAAAATGGCGGCCAGTTTCTGCCTTCTCCTCCAGGCTCACTTTCTCCCTGAGCTCAGTTGTGGGTGATCAGGCAAATGGCTGTCTCTCCCCTCTCCTCAGAGCTTTGTTGCTTCAGCTTTGGTCTGCTCTGCTGATTGCAGCCTCCAGCCTCTCTCTCAGCCTCTTGGTGTTTCTTTGTCTTTCAATGTCTGCAGGTGATCCTGGAATCCTCTCTCACATGGCAGGGTAAAATGGTAGCTCTCTTTCTCTGTGTGTCTCTCTGTATGTTTTGTAAAGGGCTCCAACAATAGTGCTGACACCCACCTTGGGTCAGGCCTCACTGACGTAAGCCAATCAAAGGCCCCCAACTGAATTCCATCCAATCAAAGAGTCCCACAATCTAACCAAAGACCCTTAACCGAAATGATCTAATCAAAAGTGATCTAATCAAAGATCCCTTAACTGAAACTAACCAAAAGGTCTCACTACATATAATAAATTTATAGGCACAAGTTTGCTTTAAGAACAGGATTTTCTGGGGTCTACAAAAGTATCAAAACAAGACAATACCCCCGCTATTTTAGCTATCATATCTTTTGGCCTTGGTGGCTTACCTGGTGGACTGACCTAAATTCTCAAATCTGAGGGCCTTTGTCATCATGCATTTCTCAGACCAAAGTTACTGTACCTGACCACTTACTGTAATAATTGGGCAAGGAGTTACCAAGATGCACTCAAGTGGATTACCTGGGTTCCAAATATTTTCTCCAGTGTGTAACAGCAGCCCTACCTCTTCCTGATGATCAGGGTCAATTGTTCCTGATAAGATGGTTACCGTACCTCTTACCTGCTGGTCCTTGGGAAAAAGGAACCCTAAGTGCCCAAATGGCAGCCATACTTATAATTCAATGGGACCATGAGAAAAGTGTGCTCCATTTGGGGATTGGAGCCTCTAATCTTTGGGGACAAAAAGCATAATGTCCCTAAGTGGGTCATTGGAAACAAGTGGGACCATGACTTCTTCCACTCCTTGGTTCCTGGACCCATTTATTTTATATAAATAAAAAAGACCATATAAATAAAAAAGACTATGTAAACGTCTTTGATCCAATGCATATACTTCATACCGGAGATGGAGCCCTATTCTTCCTATGAACTGGTTATTTGTCTTCAGCAGGCTGTTCTACCAGTCCGGCAGCTTCATTGTGGTGGAAACCCTACCATCATATCTGTTCCAGAGCGGTCATGGGGAATGAATGAAGTAGGGGCTTAAACTGGGCATCCTGATTTTTATTAGTTAAATCTGGTAACACTTCTTCTGGAGGCATCTCAACATACATCTCATTTCTAAGCCTTTTCTTGTCATCATGGGCTTTGACTATCCTACATAACTGGAACCCTCTATATGAGACCCCTTTTCATGCCTCTTTGTTGCCACTCTTCGTCTGCAATGTCCTTCTCCCACTTTTCTTCTTGGTAGATGGTACCCATCTTTCAAACCTCAGTTTAGGCATGCTCCCTACCTTTGCTGCCCCAACATGTAGGATTTCCTACTCTTTTGTCCCCCACCTACATCCTTTATATACTCACAATGATATTTAGGGAAGATGTTCTAGAATATTGCAGAATATATTAATCAGATTTTACATAGGTCATAGGAGAATTCCAGAACTTTCTTTTTTTAAAAGAAGTTAATCATGACTACAACAACAAACACTGGTAAAATACAATGTTAAATATTCAATAATAAAATATGTATTCATATCTATTTTCTATCTTCCCATACAATAAAATAAATCATACTTTTGATTAATATATTTTTTTAAGTCTACCCACAACTTTTTCCAACTTCTTCTGGGTTTGACATGAAGTCAGCCCATCTCACCAAAGACATCAGTGAGAAAAAGATGGTAAAGATGGAGGAGAGAAAGAATCAGCAATTTTCACATTCGTTGATTTATAATACCTTATAGCATAATTATAATTCTTCCATGCTTCTTTGGACACTTCCTCAGACTCTTGGTTTTCTCTGGTTTCCAATGTGATACTAGCTCCATTACAATGTCACAGTTCCCAGCACAGGAGCAAAAAATTAAGGAACCCCTAGACTGCAATATGCAGGTTTGTGTAAATCCCTTAGCCTTTGAGGATCTCGGATTCTCCTGCTCTTACCTGAGATAATGTCAGTACCTGCTTTGGAGGCTTCCAAAAGGGATAAAAGTGTTATGTAAATTCAGGTCATTAATAGCATAGTCATATGAAGAACTGGCAATTTTCTCCCAATTGGAGAGGATAAATTGCAGAATATATGTGGGAGTGAGTCAGTTGGAGTGTGTGTTTCAGGCATACTGTGTATGTTAAAGATTGGTCTTACCTTAACAGTATTTTTATACTGCCTTGTTCAAATAACCAAATCTCTTATTTCCTATACCAAATATTTAAAATAGTTTTCCCATTATAATAATACTGAATAGCAGACAAAAGAGAGCATGAATGCATAAATAGTATAAGGAAGAAATAGTATAGCGAAGAAAATAAAAAAGAAACCAGTAAAGAGAAAATAGCCCAGAAATGAAAATAAAGATCATAAAAAGATAAAGCCAAACATATCAATCCATTTAATTTTTAAATATTTTCTCTCATTATTTTTATGTATTTGTACACAAACACATACACATACCTTATAAAAGATTCAAAGAACACAAAGAAGGGACAGATAGTGCAGATGTACAATTTTGGGAAAATCATTGCACAAGCAATTGTATTAGTCAGGATAGGCTATTTTATGTTGCAATAATAACAAACAAAATCTCAAGGACTTAACCCAATAAAAATAAAGAATAAAAATTAATTTCTTGCTCAAAACTCCTGCTGTGTGCAGTGATCCTCCATAGAGAGACACGGCGATCTAGGCTGCTTCCAGGCCGTGCCATGCCATTCAACATAAGTTGTCTACAAAGATTGCTGCCCCAAGGAGAGAGACCTCTCCAGGGCTGGGCCTATTGTCTCTTCTATGCTTTAGCCAGAATGAATTAAACAGCCTCATGTGACTGCAGGCGACTTGGAAAGGGGGAAGAGGAGACGGACTGATGGCGAGTAACAGTCTTTCTGCCACAGCAACTCATTTCCTATTTGAACTCTTATTTCTCTTTTTTTTTTTTGGCATGTTTTCTTTATGGAGTGAAGATCTCTCTGGCAATAGAACAGGCTATTTCTCTGGAAGGATTCAGACAGACATAAGATGACCACCTGTCAATAAAGTAACTACAGTATGTGAATGAGTAAAGTAGATGGATGTTAAAATCACATTCAGGGAGGTGGCTGTGGCTCAAATGGTTGGGCGTCTGTCTGCCATATGGAGGGACCTGGGTTCGATCCCCGGGACCTCCTGGTAAAATAAAAAATATATATATATAGAAGGCGCATGGGCTGCCAGGCTCTGTGTGCTGGTGAGCCGCCAGGCCCCGGGAGCCATGCAGCAAGATGATGATGTAACGGGAGAGAGATGCAGGGGAGAGACAAGATGAGATGCTCCAAAAACCAGGAACCGAGGTGGTGCTGGTGGCAGAACACCTCTCTCCCACATCGGAAGTCTCCAGGATCAAATCC
>JAQZBX010100503.1:0-11359 GCA_029593785.1 Cabassous unicinctus | reverse complement strand
TGCAGCCTGCCTGCGGAACCTGGACTTGTGCATCCCCACGGTCACGTGAGAGACTCTTATAAAATCTCATACTATTGACAGATATCTCCTGTTGATTCTGTTTCCCTAGAGAACCCTGACTAATACAGAGGGGAATATAATGTGGAAGAGTGGTCCAAGCAGAAGAATCATGGGCAAAAGCCCTGTGGTGGGAAGAGTCTGGAAAATATGAGTGATGGGACAAAAGGTAGCAGTGTGTGTGGAGTGGAGACAGTGGGAGGGAGCACGGTGAGAGATGAGCTGGAGAGGGGGCGTGGGCCAAAGAAAGCAGTGTTTTGTAGGCCATATTGAAGAATGTTGTCTTGTTCCTAACACTAATAAGAAGCTATTAAAGGATTTTAAAACATCAGTATGGCTACAGTGTGGAGAAAGGATTGGAGGGAGTAAGTGGATGTGAATGGACTGGTGAGAAGGCTGTTGTCATAGTCCAGGGGAGAGATTATAGTAGCCACATCTGGAGTTGGGGAGAAAGAAGATGGTAGTGGATAGAAGCGGACAGAGTCAAGAGGTTCTTAGAAAATAAAATTAACAGATCTGGTGTTGATTTGGATATAGGGGATGACAGTATCAAGGATAATTACAAGGTTAATGGTTTGCATAACTTGATTGATAAGTGTGCCTTTCACTGAAATATGAAACATCAGAAGAGTGTCGTGTTTAAGAAAGAAAATAAAGAATTCAATTTTGAACATGTTGATTTTGAGGAATCTTTGAGTCTTTTAAGAAGAGGAGACAAGTAGGCAGTTAGTTGAGAGAGAGATCTAAGTTAGAGATATAAATTGAGGAGCCAGTGTGTATTGACGTCTTGGGTTCTAACTTTCTCAGGGGGAGTAGAAAGTGAGACATAGAGGGATAGAACCAAGACTATGTAGCTTCAACATTTACTAGCCAAGTGGAAGTAGATGAGCCAACAAACATTACTGAGAAGGAATGGTAAGGAGGTGGGATGAAAATCAGGAGGATGTTAGTAGCCTAAAGCCCAAAGAAGAACATGCTTCAAAAAGGTGAACACGGTCATCTGTGCCAAATGTCACTGATAAGTGAGAGTATGATCCCTGAAAAATTTCTGTTGGATTTAATAGCATGGAGGTCATAAGCTATTGGTGGAGTGGTGGGAGAAGAGGAAATGAAGAGAGTGGGTACTGACAATGTAGAGACTACTTCTCAGGAGCTGGAGGTGAAAGAGAGTGGAGAGATAGAGCAGAATCTGAGGGAGGGAATATGAAGGGTGGAGTGAGGTTGTTTCTTTTACTTAAAGGGATAGTTGTGGGTATGTTTAAAGGACAATAGAAAGGATTCAATTGAGGGCTGAGATTGAATATACCACAGAAGGAAGATGTGGTAGGCTGAATTATGAACCCCAGAAAAACATGTTCGTCATCTTAATCCCATTCCTGTGGGTGTGAACCTATTGTAAATAGGACCTTTTGAAGATGTTATTTTTAGTTAAGGTGTGCCTTAATCCAGATAACTGGAGGCCTTATAAAGAGAAAGCCACGGGGAGAAGCCAGAAGCCAGCTGCCAGTGGGAACCCTGAAGAGAAAGGACAGGGCATCACCATGTGATAAGAAGGCCAAGGAACCCAAAGATTGCTTGCTGGCCAGCCAGAACGCTACCTACCCTGGGGAGGAAGCAAGCCTTCTAACCTCTGAAACCGTGAGCCAACAAATTCCTGCTGTTAAGGAAATACCACTGTGTGGTATTTGTCTTAGCAGCCTGGAAACTAAAACAGAAAGTACTATTAATAATATAAAATCAGGGAGAAAACAGAAGGTGAAGTTAGGATCAAAGTCCAGGTGGAGGGATTGACTTTGAATAGGAGAAAGGACTGTTCTTTGAATAGGAGAATGGAGGAGAGAAGCATAGGATGGGAACAGGCATCATTATATTTATAATCTTGGCACATATGGTAGATATTATTTATTTACTTGTTTTTAGTGGTAGATGAATTGGATTAGAAAGCAGGAGACCTTGACGTTAGTCTGGGATCTACCTCCAAATAGATTCACAACCATGGGAAATTTATTTCTCATTTCTTAACCCATTTGTTACGTGAGGGTGCTCTATAACATGATCTTCTAAGTTTAAGTAAATCATGAGCATGTGGTGCAAAATGGTAGAAAATTCAACATAGAATATTCATTTTTATTGTGTTTGAATGCAAATACTCACTCCCAGTTAAAGATGATAGAATGAGCCAAAGTACTTAATCTCATCTTCCTTCCAAAATCCCATAAAAATGCCAAAAGAAATACAAAAAAATAAGAAAAAAAAATACAGAGCATTGCTAAAAGTCAGAAAAGGTATTGCCAACAGACCAGAAGAATATAAAGACTAATATTTATTTAGTATTTTTAATGGACCAGGTACTATTCTAAACAAATTACAATGTATTAAGCCATTTAAATACTTCTATAAGACAGGTACTGATAAAATCCAATTTATACAATGAGTAAATGGAGGCACAGAGAGGTTAAGTAGTTTGTCCAAGCCAAGAAGTCTGGCTCTAGAGTTTTCACACTAAACCATTATGTTATGTGACTTCTCAGAAACAATAAGAAATGTATGGAAAGTATAATGTGGAACATACATCCAACACAGGATTAGGAAAAGGCTATTGGAGAAAGATTATCAGTCTTCCAAACAGAGCCCCAGAAAAAGTTCAAAGTTAGCCAGGGCTAGGTGAGTCATAGAGCCAAAAGCAGAGAAGTAAGTTAAGGTCTGCCAGAGAAATTGGGCCACTCTCCAACTCTGTGCACAGTGTCTTGCTATAGTGTTCACCCCTGGCTATAGCCAGTGAGAATAGCTTTCTAAATAAAGCTTTCATGTGCACGGAGAGGGAGCCTATCATGGACTTTGTGTTGGAGAGAGAAGTGGTAAGTGCCCGGGTAATTTGAGGGCCACCATAAGGATATGGAGACATAAACGGGAGAAAGGCATCTTGGCACAACAGTTAAATCCTCTAAAGCACAATACATCCAGTAAGACACTCTCCCAACCTCTGAGCTCCTAGCCACCCAGATTGCACGCCTGTTCTCTACCCATGTTTCATAAACAGGAGACTTTCTGTAGGCACACCCCCACCCATTCAAACTGCACGGTTCTGTCACATTCAGAGAGGACAACTGTCAGGTGAATAGTTACCTCCACAACTGCTGAGGACCCCAAACCAATTATCAAAATGGATCAGTTTAGTCTTTCTTATGGACAGACATTTAAGGAGAACTAGCAGCATGATAAACACTAAGGTGAACAAGCAAAATGACTGTTTCTGAGAGAGAAGTTAATGCAGAAAACAGAAGAGAAGTTTAAAAAGTTCTAATTAATATCTTGAGAGCTATCCAAGAGAATATTGCATTCATAGAATAAGATTAATCTGCTATGAAAAAGAAGTAATCAGAAAATAAGGCAGTTCTTACAAATTGAAAACAAAATTGCTGAAATAAAACAACCCAATAAAAGGGGTAAATGGCAAATGGATGTAACTTGAAAACAGTATTAGTGGTTTGGAAGCCCAAGTCATGGGATATTGGTGGAACAGACTATAGAGTACATATATATTTGGAAATTTCATATTTTAAAAGGTTGCATTTCAAAACAGGTGGATTATTCAGTTGATGATATTGAAACAATTGGCTATTCATTTGGAAAAGAACAAAATTAGAGGTCTATTCTAAACTTCAGTTATCTTCTTTCTCTCCTGCTTCAATTTCTCCATCTCTGCTGGATCATTCCCAACACCATTATAATATGCCCAGATATCTCCCATCTAACAACCATTTCCCCACCTACATTTCCATTCCTCCAATTCCATTCACAGCAAAACTTCTTGAACTTGTTGTCCATTGTTGATCACCATCTTTACTTATCACCTTTCTATTCACTTCTAAGCCCAATCCAGTGAGGCTTCCATTTTCACCACTCCAATGTATTTGTTCTTGTCACAATAACCAATCACCTCGATGTTACTAAAGCCAATGCCACTCCTCTGTCTTCATCTTATTCAAACTCTCAGAGGCATTTAGTAGTGTTGATCACTCTTCATTCTTTTGTCCTGGTTTTCATGGCACCACCCTTTCCTATTTTTCTCTGACTCCCCTTGCTCATTTTTCTCCTTTGCTCTTCTTCTAAATCAAGAATTGCCTCAGAGATTCTGAGCTCTCTCCTCTGATTCTATAATTTCTCCTTTTATGATCCTAGCCCCATGCCTTTAAATATCTTCTATATAACAATGACTCACAAATTTACATCTCCACCCCAGACCTCTCCTCTATTTGGATATTTGATGGACATCTCAAACTTAATATATGTAAAATGGAGCTCTTAATTCTCCCATGTCAACTTGTTTCTCATGCCATATGCAAAAGTAAATACCATGAAGGTTAAAAATGTAAACATAAAAACTAAGCTACTGAGTGATGGGGGCAAGATGGTGGCTGAATAAGGCATTCCAAGAGTCAGCTCGTCCTACAGACAGTTAGTAATCACCCAGAGCTATCCAAAGCACCTGTTTGGGGGGACCAGGAGAACAGAAGGGCATCCCACAACATCCTTGAAAGAATGGAAAGAGGAGACTGCACATCTGCAGTGAAGATTCATGAGTAGAGCACCCCATGCCACGGAAGCCAGTACACATGGTGGCACAAGCTGCCTCAGGAGCTATTCTGTAGCTGGAGTTGGAAGTTCCATTTCCCAAAAACGGGGGAGGAAGAGATGGTTGGGCACTGACTTCAGCTAATGATTAGTAAATTATGCTGACTAAAGTATAATCCAAAGAACAACTAAAGTTTGAAACTATCCAAGTCAGAAAGAGGCCGGTAGCTGCCATTTTAATTCTGCCCCCGAAATGAGGGGAAGCAGGGTGGACTGAAAATCACAGTGCTGGTAGGGACTGGCTTCTTTCCAACCAGATCAGATTGCAGCCCTACCCTAGCATCCGGCCCCAACTCCAGCAGGGAGGAAGCTGGGGGGACCTGCACCAGCCTTTCCGGGCAACTGCAGGCACTTTTGGCTGGCACAGACTGGATAGTCAGACACATGGGGTTCCATCTATGCACCCCAAGAGGATACAAGGAGAGCTGTGTTTCCTTGGCCTCTCTGGGCTACTGCAGGTGCTTTTGGCCCACACAAACTGGTTTGTTGAGTGCCTTCGATTCCATCTCCATCCCTGCCCTCCCCCCATAGGATAAGAGAGGCTGGTGTTTCCTCAGCCTATCTGGGAAACTGCAGGTGTTTTTGACCTGCATGAACTTGGCTATTGGGTGCCTGTGGCTCCAACACCACCCCCAATAGGACAAGAGGGGGATGGTGTTTCCCCAGTCGCTCTGGCCAACTACAGGTGCTTTTGGCCCATACAGACTGAATAGTCAGACACCTGTAGCTCCATCCCCCCCAAATAGGATAGGAGGGGAGCTGAGTTTCCTCAGCCTTTCCTGGCAATGGCTGGCACTTTTGGCTGGCACAGACTGAGCTGTTGGGCACCTGTGGATCCACCCCCACCCCCAAAGGGACAAGAGGGGACTGGTGTTTCCTCAGCCTCTCTGGGCAACGGCAGGCACTTTTGGCCTACAGGGACTGAACTGTTGGGTGCCTGTGGTTCCATCCCCACCCCCTAAAGGGCAGAGGGACAGTAGTCCCTCAGCCTCTCAGGACAACTGAGGGCACATTAGACCTACACAGATTAGATTGCTAGGCACCCTGGAGGGTCCATCCCCACCCCTGGCAGGGGAGGGGAGCCGGTATTGCATCAGTCAACCTGGGAAACTGCAGTCATTTTGCACCCACATGGCATAGATTGCTGCGCACATCTGCAGTTCCATTCCTGCCCCAGGCAGGGGAGGAAGGGCTATGAAGCTTCATCGGTCTCTCTGGGCAACTACAGACGGCCTTGGCCTGCACAGCTTGGATTACTACACACGGCTGCAGCTCTGTCCCTACCCTTGACAGAGTAGAAAAGTGGGAGAAGCTTCATCGGTTGCTGGGTCAACAAGGGCAGCTTGAGCCTCCACAGCTTACAGCACCAACTACATTCTCAGTTCCTACTATACAACCAGCAAGGAAGAAAGGGCAAGAAAGCCATAAACTAAAGAGAGAAACTACACCCATAATAAATACATCTAGTAAGCCAGATGCCAAGACACCAACAAAAAATTACAATCCATATCCAGAAACAGGAAGATATGGCCCAGTTAAAAGAACAAGATAAGCTTCCAGATGACATAAAGGAGTTGAGACAACTAATCATAGATGTTCAAACAAATCTCCTTAATAAATTCAATGAGATGGCTAAAGAAATTAAGGATATTAAGATAATGGGTGAACAAAAAGAAGACTTTGAAAGCATACATAGAAAAATAGCAGATCTTATGGGAATGAAAGGCACAAGATAAAGGAAATTAAAAATACACTGGAGGCATAAAATAACAGATTAGAGGAGGCAGAAGAAAGGCTCGGTGAGTTTGAAGAAATGGCCTCCGAAAGCGAACATACAAAAGAACAGATGAAGGAAAGAATGGAAAAAATAGAACAGGGTCTCAGGGAAATAAATGACAGCATGAGACATGCAAACATATGTGTCATGGGTGTCCCAGAAGGAGAAGAGAAGAGAAAAGGGGCAGAAGGAATATTTGAAACAATGATGGCAGAAAATTTCCCAACCTGTAGCAGTTTGGCATTTTTTATGAATTCAAAAAATAGATATTGGATTATGTTTGTAAACTGGTCTGTTTCTCTGAGCATTTTCCCCTTAGATTGTAATACATTCAGAAGCTTCACTTTTGCTTGATTGAATTAAAATTAGGGCTTTGATTGGTGGGCAGGGACTCAGAGGAAAACCACACAGCAGAGGAGACAGTTTTGAGTTTTTGATGCTGGAACCCCAGGAAGTAAATATACAGAGAAAGAGAACACAGTTTAGTTTTAGATTCTGGAGCCCCAGGGAGAGAGCCAAGCCATTTGCCTGAATAATTTGCAACTGAAGAGACCAGAGCCTTGAACGGCTGAGAAAGCCTGCAAAGAAATGAGCCCCAGGGAGAGAGACAAGCCTTATGCTAACCTACAGCTGAGAACAGAAGGAGCTGGGACCATGGAGCCTTAGGACGAAGAAGAAGGCTGAACCCTCACAGAGACCAGCAGCCATCTTGCTCCAACATGTGGCAACAGACATTGGTGAGGGAAGTAACTTACACTTTATGGCCTTGGAACTTTAAGCTTCTACCCCAAATAAATGCCCCTTATAAAAGCCAACAGATTTCTGCTACTTTGCATTGGCACCCTTTTGGCTGACTAATACACAGCCATATTGAAGGACATAGATGTCTATGTCCAAGAAGCACAACATACTCCTATCCTATTAAATCTGAATAGACCAACTCCGAGACACATACTAATCAGAATATCAAATGCCAAAGACAAACAGAATTCTGGGAGCAGCAAGAAAAAAGTGATGCTTAATATACAAGGGATACCCAATAAGATTTAGTGCCAATTTCTCATCAGAAACCATGGAGGCAAGAAGACAGTGGTATGATATATTTAAGATACTGCAAGAAGAAAACTGCCAGCCAAGAATCTTATATCCGGCAAAATTGTCTTTCAAAAATGAGGGCGAGTTTAGAATATTCACAGATAAACAAAAACTGAGAGTTTATAACAAAGCTACCTATCTTGCAGTAAATACTAAAGGGTGTGCTACAGTCTGAAAAGAAAAGACAGGAGAGAGAGGCTTGGAAGAGAGTCAAGAAATGAAGATTATATCAGTAAAAGTAACTAAATGTGTCAAAAGATTGGTGAAAATAAAATATGACAGATAAAACCCAAAGGTCAAAATGGGTGAAATAAGAACTGCCTTTACAGTAATAACATTGAATGTTAATGGATTAAACTCCCCAATCCAAAGACACAGACTGGTGGAATGGATAAGAAAATATGAGCCATCTACATGCTGTCTGCAAGAGACTCATCTTAGACCCAAGGATACCAATAGATTGAAAGGGAAAGCCTGGAAAAAGACATTCCATGAATGCAGTAACATAAAAAAAAAAGCCAGAGTAGCTATACTTACATCAGATGAAATAGAGTTTAAAAGACACTGGTAATGTGCAATCTGAGGAGGAAGTCAGGGGGAAAATTCCATTTACAATAGCAACTAAAAGAATCAAATATTTAGGTATAAACTTAACCAAGGATGTAAAGCACTTGTATTCAGAAAATTACAATGCATTGTTAAAGAAATCAAGAAAGACCTACATAATTGGAAGAACATTCCATGTTCATGGATTGGAAAACTAAATATCATTAAGATGTCAATGCTACCCAAATTGATATGCAGATTCAATGCAATCCCAATAAAAATTGCACCAGCATTTTTTTAAAGAAATGGAAAACACAATTATCAAATTTATTTGGAAGGGCAAGGGGTCCTGAATAGCCAGAAACATCTTAAAAAGGAAAAGCGAAGATGAAGGACTCTTACTTCTGGACTTTAAATCATATTATCTAGCTATGGTGATAAAAACATCATGGTACTGGCATAAAGACAGACACATAGACACATAGACTGGTTGTTCAGAAACAGACCATCACATCTATGTTCAAGTGATTTTTGACAAGGTGGGTCAAAAATGACAAGGTGGGTGGGTCAAACCCACCCAGCTCAGGCAGAACAGTCCACTTAACAAATGGTGCTGGGAGAACTGTATATTCATAGCAAAAGAAAGAAAGATGACCTCCATTTCACACCTTATACAAAAATTAACTCAAAATGGATCAAAGACCTAATATAAAAGCAAGTAGCATAAAGCTTCTAGAAGAAACTGTAGGAAAACATTTTCAAGACCTGATGGTAGGTAGTGGATTCTTAAAGGAGATGAGAGGAGGGCTAAGAAGGACTACTGATGTTTAATGTATGTAGAAGTTTTAATTAACTTTACTGCAAAAGTGTGGAAATGTATAGAGTTGATGGTAACACATTATAGTGAGTAACAGCTGGTTTATAAATGGGGATGTGGCTGGAAAGGGTAGTCTAGGAATGTAAATGCCAATTGACCAAAAGCTAGAGAATAATCTAGGGACTGAATAACACAGTAAACCCAGAGGTGGATAAGAATTGTGGTTAATGGTACAGATGCAAGAGTGTCCTTTGTGAGACAGAGCAGATGTATGTCACTATAGCAGGGCAGTGGGAATGTGGAGAAGCATGGGAAAAATACAACTGGAGTGCCCTATGGACTGTGGTTAACAGCAATACTGTAATATATATTCATGCATCTATGCCAAAGATATACTGTGGGGAGTATGGAAAAAGTGTGCCAAATGTACGCTATGGACCATGGTTGGTGGTAATAGGCTGATGATATAATTTCAAAATCTGTAACAAATGTTCCATCATGATTTGGTGTGTTGATGAAGGGATGTTGTATGGGAATTCTACACATGTGCATGACTTTTTTGTAAGTTCACAACTTTTGTAATAAAAACACACTTTAAAAAATAATAATAGGGTGGGTTGGGGGAAAAATACACCAAATGTAAGATATGGACTATAGTTAGTAGTAAGATTTTGACAATATTCTTTCATAATTTGTAACAAATGTCTTACAACAATGCAAGGTGTTGTTGGTGGGTTGATGTATGGGACCCCCATATGATGTTATGCATGTTTATTTTGTAAATTCACAACTTTTACTATACACTTATTGTTTATGTATGTTCATGTATGAATGATATAAAAAATTATAGGGCAGTTTTGGGGGAAAATACACCAAATGTAAGATACTTTGGTTACTGGTAATATTTTGAGGATGCTCTTTCATCACTTGTTAAAAATGTTAAAAATGTTTCACAACAATTCAAGGTATTGGTGGTGGGGTGAGGTATGAGAGTCCTGTATGATGTTATGCATGTTTGTTTTATAGGTTCACAACTTTTAATATACAGTTATTGTTTATGTATGTTTATGTATAAACATATAAAGCTCAATAAACTTTTTAAATGAAAAAACATGCAACGAATTAAAGACAGACATGATCTTTAATCATATGTATATATATATACATATATGTATGTATTTCGCACACATATATATACCCGCCTTAAGCCACCAAGATTGTGTTATTTAATAAATTTAATCCTTCTCTTCCCCTTCTCTTCCCTTTCTTACTGTCTTGGGTAGGGTGGTCTTTCTGGGCTGAGATCAGCAGGGAACATATGAGATTTGTGGAGCAAAGGTAGCCCCAGATGAAGAGAGTATACAGAGTATAAAGTGAAGGTAAAGTAGGATTGGGGTGAGGTCTGAAAGACAGTATCTGTCTTGTTCACTGCACTGCTGTCTGGATCCCCAGCACCAGAACTGGACCTAGCATATAGTGGGTCTTCAATAATTTTTCATGGATGAATGCTTGAGACCTAAATGGTTCATCATGACAAGGATCAGGGCCAGAAATAGACAGCAAGAGCTAAAATCAGAACACCACGCCAAAGAAACTAAAGAGTGGCAAGAGAAGATGCAATCAAGGAAGTAGCCTAGGAGTCACCCAGAGCTGTCTATTTGCTTTCTTTTTGCCATATTTGAGGATAAAGTTTGGGAAGAGTGAGGAATGATTGCACTTAAGAGACAGGGGCAAGTTAGAAATGATGACATTTTTATACTTGTTCATTTCTTCTTTCATTTGTAAGCTTCTTTCTTTTTTAAGATTTATTTTATTTATTTATTTCTCCCCATCCCCTCATTGTTTGCATTTTGCTATGTCTGTTTGTTGTGTGCTGGTCTTTGTTTTAGGAGCACTGGGAACCGAACCCAGGACCTTCCATGTAGGAGGGAGGCACCTAATCACTTGAGCCTTCTCTGCTCCCTTTGTTGTGTCTCTCATTATGTTTTCCTCCTTGTGTCTCTTGTTGCGTCATCTTGCTGCATCAGTTTGCCGCACCTGCCCACTGCGTCAGCTCGCTGTCTTGCTCGTCTTCTTTAGGAGGCACTGGGAACCGAACCCAGGACCTCCCATGTGGTAGGCAGGAGCTCAATTGCTTTAGCCATATCTGCTTCCCTCATTTGTAAGCTTTTTGAAGGCAAGAAAAGTCTCCAATTTATTAATATCTATCTAGCCTCCTAGACCCTAATAACAATATATTATGGAAACAGTTAGTACTCAATGAATATTTGTTGACTAAATCAATAAATTCAAATTTTAAGAAACTGATTTAAAATAGTTCCCAATTGGCTGGATATATAATTTTTAGTGCAGAAAGTAGACTTTAATAAATTTTTATTACCTGGATATTGGTCAATGACATAAGAATGTTGAGGAATGATTGTTTAATTCTT
>JAQZBX010100502.1:0-11361 GCA_029593785.1 Cabassous unicinctus | reverse complement strand
CAGCCAATAGCCAGAGGCAGGCCTGGAGGCTTCAGGCATGGGAGATCCATCTGGACCAGGCTTATGTATGAAGGCTCACATCAATTGGGAGGCTCAGGTGTAGGTGTCTCATTTGAAATACTTGGCATGTTTGAAATGTTTGAACCAGAAATCAGGTTATGAATCGTGGAGTCAAGAGAAGATTGTTAACCCAAGCAGAAAAGGAGAGAGGGAATGAGATGCAGAACACAAGGTCTTTGTTAAGAGGAAAAGAGAAGAGTAGCAGCGGAAGGCATATTTGGAGATTTGTTCGTGGAAAAATTAAATAATAGTTTCCAGGTCTCCAGGTTATTGTACCACTTCACAAATCCTTAGAGCAATAAAAAAACCACTGCTGTTTTTGATTTATTAGTGAGTTTCAATAATTGCATCAAGTTCAATTGGGCTCTGAAACATTCAATATATTTAACAAACATATATATTATCTTCTTTAAAGTCCATGTCCTTTATCACCACCAGTGGAGTTTTATTTTATTTTTTTAAGGAAAATGTAAATACAAACACTCTCAGTTGTCATTAACTAGTTCAAGGTGTTCCCATTCTTTAGTATTTGAATAACAATAATTTTAGAAAATCAGCAATTTTTAACAAAGCAAGATACTGTTGGTATACATCATAATGAATGGGATGTACTCTTTATTTAAATATCCTAATTAAAGGACATTGAGTACCCTTAATATTTAAATGGTTGCTGAAAATCATAGAAGAGATAACAATTTTTATTTTCTATAGACAAGTTATTTCAGGATCTTTTGATTCTCAATATTTTCATTGTGAATTTCAAATTATTCTTACAATATATAGATGGAGTCCCAATTAATAGACTATCTTGGTTACTGAAATCTCAAAGTAAAAGAGAATAAAATTGAAAAGAAAAGAGAAATTTACTTTCAATTTATAAAACAATTATTTTTTCATATGGTCTTTCTAAAAAACCTTCCTTAGCAAGTGGTAGGTGAAGGGATTTCTCGTTTTCTTTTGAAACCAAACATTCCTAGAAGTTCCTCCCATTTCAAAGGCAGCAGATTTATTTATTCAAAATAGTTATTGAATAACTGCTGTTGTCAGGCACCTAATTAACCACAGTTGTTTCAACAAGAAACAAGAAAGACAAAGTTTCTGCTGGCAAGATGATTCCATTCTAGTGAAAGTGGGGAAAGGAAGATGAGCAATAAATAATTAGAGAAATACAATAATTTCAGCTAACATTAGAGCATGTGGAAATAATAAAATGGACTGGGGACAGGAACCACTTTAATTGGCTAATGAAGTGACTAGCCTAAAGTTTTATTATTTTCTTTAATCTCAAATGACAACCTACTACAAAATGTATTGTGACTTCATTTCATACTTAGGTGGGGACGTTTTATCTACTTTGGGGATGGATATATACAGAGTTGGAGATGACTATTCTTTAACAAATTCCTTACTTGGGTAGGACAATTTGAGTAAGAAGAAATTTACGTGTGCTCCCTCCCTGACTCCTGCATTGTTAAATGCTCTTCTTTGATTCTTCTGACATTCTCTTGCTGAGAGAAAATAGACAAAAGATGTAAGAGTGAAATTTACGTTCCCCTTTCTAACCTTAAAGATTTCCAGCAAAGTCACATACAAGATAGAGTTCTCAAAGTAGAGGAAAGATCTTGTTTACAATGTGAACAAACAAATTCTCTCTAGCACATTGGTAGAAATAGGAAGGCTGCTATGTGAGATAACTTAATATTCAAAGTGGTAAACAATTGTGGCTTCCCCATGGAATAGTCTGTAACAATATGTTTAGTCCAGAGGGTGGAGATGGTATGATATACCAGCCCAAGAACAACAGAGTTAGTATAAAGCCCAACATCAGGCTTAGAATCTTGACTTTCCTGAATTCTTCAAAGGACTACTTGTTCCCATTGCTGCAATGACTGTGGTGTTAAAAATTTTTGATTTGTGAACCCAAGTTGTAAATTCATATTGTAAGCTTTATCTACCTTGATTGTGCAGGTAATTCCTGGATCAACTCCATCCACAGAGCCCTTTGACTCTTTACAAAGGCCTTGCACATGTCTAGAAATCTGCCAAAGATGCAGTGTCCATTTTCTTTAGCAGAACTAACGCACTTCATTTTATATTTGTCAAACTGGAAACTCACAAAAGTGAAGTAAATTGCAGGTGTTATATAGTTAGCAAGAATTTCACCCAAAATTTCAACATGAATGGCTCTAACACTAAATCTTCCTATTAAAGCCCAATAAAAAAAACTCGGTATCCTTGAAACTGGATGTAATATGGTAAAACTGTAGGTGTAAAGTAGACTCAAAGCTCTATGAGAGTGGGGTTATATCTACATTTTCCCCATTACCAAGGTGAGTTTCTGGCATAAAGCATGTATTCAGCAAATATTTAATGAATAAATAAATCTAAAAATATCTATATGAAAAGTTAAGACTCCAATTTTTAATTTTTTTTCATAAAAAAATCTTCAAATATCTTTTGGGTTTAACTAAACAGCATATTCAATTTCTATTCTTTTTCTTTCTTACACTTACAGTTGCTGCAAAATTACATAGCAGATGTTAATGGACAGAACTGGAATACTTCTTTCTACTTAATTCTACATTTTCCCTCTTTCCCAGTTAAAATATACAATACTGTTATTTTAATCAGGCACAGTTCAATTTTACAGTTAAGAACAACTGCTTTCCAGTGAGCCTTATCATAAAGAATAGGCATGGTAGATAGAGAATATAAAATTGGATTAAGAAGGAAGTCACTGAAAAAAGTATTTTCTAGTCACTTCTCTGTAGAGAGTATTTCACCAAATGTTTACATCAAAAATATTAGAAACAGTGATATAATTTAGCAAAATTTTCCTCAGCCAATATTGAATTAAAATTTTAAAATAATTTTTCATCCTTTGAATAGAAGCAAACCATAGGAAACATGCATAATGTATGAGATTTTTAAGAAATGACCATTTTCACAAATCTCAAGGATACTTGATAGTATTTTGTTGTATTTCTTCCATTTTTCCTGCACATTTTTTAAAACTAATAATACTTCAAACTAAAACAAGAAGCTATGAGAAGGTCTTTGGAGATATCAAAGTGGTATTTCTACTACTAGGTTACTATTAATTATATTGACTAAAACGATAGTAATATTTAGCTCAATGCTAAATATAAATCTTGCTAACTATATAACACCTGCAATTCACTTCACATATTCAATTAATCCTTACACAATTCTATGAAGTAGATATTTGAAAATACTAAGTCTTTAAAGGCTAAATAACTTAACCAAAATAATAATTAGAGACCTAGAAATTGAAACCATTTCTTTTTAAGGTTATAGTACTTACCCCAACCACTATTTTGTATAATTATCCAGACACTTCTTGATAGAATAGAAACAAAAATATCTTTGTCTAGCTTTTTGTTACTTAAATAGTGCTATAACTTATGGCTAGTTCATTTCTCAAGAATTTAGATTATTTTCAGAATATGCTTATAGTATTATCATAATTTTAAGACACAGGAGCAGGAGAATCAGAAGAGGATTAAAGAAAACTGTAGCAATCAATGCCTGTGGGTCGAAGAACTTTGTCTAATCTTGAAGTCATTCTATACTTTTTTCTTTCCCACATATTCTACCTCCAACAGGTTCTGTGAGGTTATAGTTTGGAAATATAGCTTAAATTCAATTATTATCATCACTTCTTCCAATATATCCCTAGTTCAAGCCACCATTATCTTCCTTTGAATTATTGCAAACGTATCTTTTTTGACACTTGCCCATTCTCTATCCTCACTCCAAGCATGACTTTGTCCTCACAGAAGTCATGCTAATTCTTTTAAAACATAAAGAAGATAATTTTACTCCCTTAACAAAGTCACCAATGGCTTCTCATCAAAATTTGTTCTTTTTTATTCAGCTTTACACAATATCAAAAGTACAGAAAATTTTCAAGTTCAGTGCTCTTGTATAATAAAGGACTTGGCTAGACATTGTTCCTGGGTCCTGAGAGACACCTCTAATTCTTTGGAATTTACCATGATAAAAGTTTTATTATTATTCACAGTGTACCTTCATCCCAGCCCCCAACAGAGATAATGTTAATCTGATGACTTACAGTGAGTTCAACTATGTGGCACTGATGCAATCCATCATGCTTTTGCAATGAGACCCCAATAAAAATTCTGGACAACAAAACTTGGGTGAACTTCCCTTAATGGTAATACAAATTGATATGCCAGGAGGCAACATCCCTGGTTTCTCTGCTACTAAATGCTAGTAGTATCATCCTCCCAGTTGTGGCAACCAAAATGTCTCCAGACATTCCCAAAGGTTACCTGGGTAGCAAAATAACTCCAGGTTGAGAACCACTGGTTAATGAAAACAAAAAAGTCTTAGGTAGCCCATTCAAGATTATAAAGAGAGTTCTGTGAATTTTCCCATATTATATATTTTATAGAGACATAATTGTAATTGAAGATATTGCCGACTATTACTCAGTGTTCCAATGCCAAGGACAAAACCATTATTCTTGATCAAAGTTTACTTCAGGAAAATGTTTATTATTATCATTATTATTATTTAGGAAGTACCAGGGATTAAACCCAGGATCATACATGGGAAGCAGGCACTCAACCACTGAGCTATATCCACTTCCTAGGAAAATGTTTAATTTTATAGAAAAATGAACACTATGGAGTAAAATATTTTTCCATTTTTTTCTTAACTGATATAATGCTCTGAACTAGCATTACCTCCTAGTTTTCTTTGGTAGTCATTTCATTGGTTATTTATTGTGTTCTGTGGATCTTTAATGCTCTCAATTACCTCAGGGGCTACAAAAGTGACAGGAGAAAACTAAGGTGATAGGTTCTCTTCTCCTTTGCTTAAACAGAATAACTCCATTGTCAATATGTCAGTTTCTTCTACTATATAAATAGGATTTAAAAAAAAAAAAGTTTATTAGGGGTATTTGAACATTGATGTTATTTCTGGGAAATTGTGCTGGGTGTTTTATCACAAACACTAATCTCCAATGAAAAGAAAACTTAAAAAGAATAAAAAGAAAGTCAGTATGTTATTATTTTTTTAAAGCAAAGTCTCCATTTCTTTTAAGTTCTGATTAATAGTCAGTGTTCATATTTCTTTAGAGTTCAATACCAGTATTCAAATTTCCACTAGCATTTGTAGAAATTATGCCCTTGAGATCTTCTTTAATAAAAAGGAAAACTAAATCCATAAATGCTACCCTACCTCTGTAGAGGACAGAGGAACATCCTTGACAGGTGTCAAAGTCTTTTAGTTGTCTCCCATTAACTGCACTCTCCTTCTCCTCTCTCTAAGTCATGGGACCCATGTATTTTCATAAAAGTGCATGGGCACCCAGAACAAAGACTACATTTTCTACTTTCACTTACATCGTAGTGCAGCCATAATTCTAAGTCTTGGACAGCAACATGCAAGTGGAAGCTTCATTTTGTTTGTGACGCAGGGCCAATTTGAAAGATGCAAACAAGGGTACCCCCTAAGTCCAGCAGAGTAACCAATAAGAACAATCTGGAGCCTGATTACTTTATAGGGCAAAATTTCCCTATACCATTAGTTTTTCTTTTCTTTTTAAAGAAATTTTTATTTTATTTTGACAATTAGTTTGTACCTCTGTCAAACAGTCAAACTAATGTCCTGACACCATTAAGGTGTAAGTAGAGATATATACCTATATTAGGCACAGTTATATTGTTTACATTAATGAGTCAACAAAGTGTTAAACATAAGATGAGATTAGTATATATTTGGAATCTGTCCACGATGAACCAAAAGAAGTAAAAGGGTGGTTTTGAATTATCACTTATAAGGAGCAATTTCAACAACCTTGGCAGTATGTTCTGCCTCATTAAAAATTGTGAATTAATGATCAGATAAACAATAATAACCTGTTAATAATTATATCATATTTTATCCCTCATTAGATTTATATTTGAGTTGCTATATGATAAACAGTGGGATTTCATTCTAAAGAAAATACTTAATCTATTGAGGTTATTATGAAAAAAGTTGTTAAAATCACTGCATCAAAGTACTTATGACCTACAGAGGATTGTGGGAAGATGATAGAATAGGAAGTTATAGAATTCAGTCATTTCACAAGAACAATTATTAAGTGGGCAGAAACTGTCTGAAACAAATATTTTGAAATTCCAGAGGCCAGTAGAACACTGTATAGCATCCAGGGGAGAGTGAGACGAAGAGGCTAGCAAATAACAGTAAAGACGAATAAATTGCTCTCTCTGCATGGCCAATACTGGCACCAATTGTCCACCCTTATGGCAGGCTGTCATGCGGCCCAGCTCCTGGCTAGCTCACAGGTGGCAGAAAGGGATGCAAAGTCTTCTTCCCCAAAACCAGGGGCAAGCATGCTGAACACTGATCATGCCTTTTGGTTATTGACTTCAGATAGCTGGGGGCCCATCTCTAAAGGCAGCCATTGTTCCAATCTGCACTTGACAAACCTGTGGTGGACGAGACTTAAAGATGCTATGCATCCTCAGGGCTGCAAAGGACAGTTAGTTGAAGGGCTGCATTTGCTGGGCAGGTCAAGAAAACTCTGCTTTGGGGAGCCATGGAAGAAATTCTTGGTACCTTCTTATCCCATTCCCTGGGCACTTTGAAGCCGGTCTGTGCCTCCTTTGTGAGTCCCTGGTCCTGGTTCAGCTGGGAAATACTGACTTGGGAAACTCCTTTTGACATGACCCTGATCCCAGTATTTACTCTCTAGGTGAAAGCAGCTTAAGGGAACAAAGGGAATATAAGAAACCATAGAGGAAGAGAGTCTGGGGCAAGGCTTGGCTTCTTTAAACACCTGAGTGAAGGAGATCTGTCTATTGTGAAATAGAAGGCACATTCAAATCCAGTAAATGGGGGACCTCCAAAACAAACAAACAAACAACCAAAAAACAAAACACAGGTCCAGAAAAGAAAGGGAGGACCCTGCACAATGCATTCACCTTGGGTAGACTCTCCTTCCAGATAGGAGTGATGAAGCTCAAAAAATCTTTGTCTTATAATAAGCTGGTACAAAATAAAAAAGTAGACATCTCAAGGAATAAATTATAGAGTTAACATTTTAAAATATTAAAATGTACAATGTGCAATAAATCAGGACAGATAAAGAAAAGGAGAAAGGTAATGATGGCCCACCCAAAGGAAGAGGATAAATCCAGAAAACACCAACAAAGAAGACCAGAATGTGGACATACCAAACAAAGATTTTAAAAAATAAATGATCTTAAAAAGATTCAAGGAGATGAAGAAAATACAGAGAAAGAAATAAAGGCTATCAGGAAAATGAAAAATGAGCAATACAAGCTGTTAGTAAAGAGATAAAATTTTTAAAAAGGAACCAAAGAGAATTATTGGTGTTGAAGCCCACAATAACTGAAATGAAATATTCCCAGGAGAGTTTCAAAAGCAAACTGGAGCTGACAGAAGAAATAATCAGCAAACTCAAAGACAAGACAATCGAAATGAGTCAGTCTGAGGAACAGGAAAAAAAAAAAAGAATTGTAAAAAGCAAAAATAAGGACAACTGTGGGACACCACCAAGTGTACCAATACATGCTTTATGGGAGTCCCAAAAGGAGAAGAAAGAAAGGAGCAAAAGGAATATTCATAGAAATGATGACAGAGAACTTCCCAAACTTAGCAAAAGACATGGCTATGCATGTGCAAGTAGCCCAGAGAACACCAAACATGATAAACACCTCATTATATTTTATATGTATATATATATATAGAGAGAGAGAGAGTTTTGTTTTGTTTTTGACTTTATTTTGTACATTTGATGATTGAAAATATAAACAATTAAAAACTAAAAAGTAAACACAAATGAATAAATATATACATTTCTTAATTAAATGTACTGGATACATATAAAAATTTTTTTTGAATCAAACAATATGTTACACAATATTTTTGGTTCATAGTAACACATTCATACAGTATTTGTCCTTTTGTGTCTGGCTTGCTTTGTTCAACATAATGTCCTCCAAGTTCATCCATGTTGTCATATGCTTTATGACTTCATTGCTTCTTATAGCTACATAATATTCCATCATGTGAATAGACCACAGACCTCATTATATATTAATATATTAATCACACTATTGAATGCAATGGACAGTGAGAGAGTTCTGAAAGCTGCATGAGAAAATCAATGCATTTTGTACAAGGGAGTCCAAATTAGATTGAATGCCAATTTGTCATCAGAAACCATGGAGGCAAGAAGGCAGTAGGTAGAAATAATAAAAATGGCTTAAGGAAAACAACTGTTAACCAAGAATTTTATATACAGTGAAGCAAAACTTTCTTTCAAAAATAAGGAAGAGATTAAAACATTGTCAGATTAACAAAAGCCACGGTAGATCATGACCACTAGACCTGCCCTACAAGCAAAGCTAAAAGGAGTTTTTCAGACTGAAAGGAAAAGACACTAGACAGTGAGTATAAAGAAATAAATGTTCTAGTAAAGGTAACCATTTGGGTAATTATAAATGCCAGTTTTAAAGTGTTGTATTGTTTTGTATGTAATTCCACTTCTTGTTTCCTGTAGATGTTAAAATGCATAGGCATAAAAAGTAATGATATAACTATGGTTTTGGACATACATTGTATTAATATATGAGGTAACAAGTACAAAAAGAGGTGGGGGTTGAGGAGTATAGGAAAAGTATATGTGTACACTATTGAAGTCAAGTTGGTATCAAAGCAAATATGATTGTTATATACTTAGGATGTTAAATTTTAACCTCATAGTAACCACATGGAAAATATATGAAAAATATAACCAGATAGAAAAAGAAGGCAATCAATATGGTATGAATCAAAAATTAAAATAAATATAAAATTAGGCATTAGCAGAAGAATTGAGGAACAAAAAGGTATAAGATGTTCAAAGCAAAATTGCAAAATGGCAGAGGAAAGTCCTGCATGTTCAGTAGTGATTTTAAATGTAGATGGTTTAAGCTATCCAGTTAAAAGGCAGAGATTAGCAGAATGGATAAAGCAGCATGACTCACCAATATACTGTCTGGAAGAGACTCATCTTAAATTCAAAGACACAAATAGGTTGAAGATGAAAGGATGGAAAAAATATATACCATGCAAGTAGTAACCAAAAGAGAGCTAGTGTGGCAATACAAATATTAGATAAATAGATGTTAAGTCAAAAACAGTTGTGAAGGACAAAGACAGTCATGATATAGTGATAAAAGGGAGAACTCAACAAGAAGATGTAGGAAATATAAATATATATGCACCTAACAGTAGAGCTCCAATTATATGAAGCAAATACTAAAAGATTAGAAGTGTTTTTGATGGTTCTACATTAATAGTAGAGAGTTTAAAATATCACTTTCAATAATGGATAGAATATCTAATTAGAAGATCAATAATGAAATAAAAAAACTTGAATGACACTCTAAACCAAGTAGACCTAACAGACATATGTAGAACACTTCACCAAACAAAAACAGAATGTATATTCTTCTTGACTGCGCATGGATTATTCTCCAGCATAGGCAACATAATAGGTAACAAAACAAGTCTCAATAAATTAAAAAAATATCACAGTCATACAATGTGTATTCTCCAACCACAAAGGAATGCTGCTAGAAATAAAAAAACAGAGGGAGAAATGGAAAAGTCCATAGGCACTTTTGGAAGGGTGTTTTCCATAGGTGGAAATTAATCAACATACTCTTAAACAAACAATGAGTTGAAGAGGAAATCACATGGGAAATTAAGAAATATTGTAAGGCAAATGAAAATGAAAATAAAATATTCCAAAAATTATGGGCTGCAGTAAAGATAATATTGATAGGAAAATTTATAGGTCTAAATGTTTATATTAAAAAGAAGAAAGACTTCAAATCAGAGACGTAGCTTCAATACTGGAAGAAGTATAGAAAGAAGAGCAATCTAAACCCAAAGAAGCAGAAGGAAGGAAATAACAAAGATTAGAGTGGAGATAAATGAAATAAAGAACAAAAAACAAACAAACAAAACAACAATAGAGAGAATTAAAATAAAATCAAAAATTGGTTCTTTGAAAAGATCAAATAAAATTTACAAACATTTAGCTAAACTGACAAAAGAAAGAATACAAATAATGAAGTCAAAATGAAAAGAAGGGTGATTACACCATCCTTGCTGAAATAAAAAGGACTATGAGAGGATACTATGGACAACTTTATGCCAATAAATTAGGTGACCTAGATGATATGAATATATTCTTTTTTTTAATGAATATATTCTGACAAACACACAGATTACCTACACAACCCCAAGAAGAAATAGTAAATCTCAACCAACCAATTTCTAGTTCAGAGATTGAATCAGTAATCCAAAACCTCCCAACAATTAAAACCCAAGACCAGATGCCTTCAAAGGGAAATTCTACCAAACATTCCAAGGAGACTTAACTCAGTTCTCCTTAAACTCTTTGAAAAAATTGAAGAAGAGGGAATTTTCCATATCTCAATCTATGAGGCCAACATCACTCTCATACCAAAGCAGAGGAAGATATCACAAGAATATAAAACTACAGATCAATATGTTTTATGAATATACTCTAGATGCAAAAATCCTCAAAAAATACTAGCAAAACAAATTCAAGAGCATATTCAAAGAATTATACATCATGATCAAGTGGGATTTATCCCTGTAATGCAAGGGGGCTCAACATAAGAAAATCAATTAATGTAATACAATGAAGAGTAAAAAACACATGATCATCTCAATTGGTGGAGAAAATGCATTTGAGAAAATCCAGCACCCTTCTTGATAAAAGCACTTAGAACACAAGGAATAGAAGAAAATTCTCTCAACGTGATAAAAGACACATATGAAAAGCCCCCAGCTAACATCATACTTAATGGGGTAACACTGAAAGCTTTCTTTTTAAGACAAGGTTGCTACTTCTCAACACTGTTAGTGCACAGCATACTCAAAGTTCTTGCCAGAGCAATTAGACAAGAACAGGAAATAAAAGGTATCCAGGGAAGTGGATGTGGCTCAAGTGATTAAGCTCCCACCTACCGCATGGGAAGTCCAGGTTCTGTTCCTAGTGCCTCTTGGAGAGGACGAGCAAGACAGCAAGCTGATGAGATGGACTGGCACGGCAAGCTGACACAACAAGATGGTACAGCAGGAGACACATGGAAGAAAACAGGATGAGAGACACAACAAAGCAGGGAGTGGAGGTGGCTCAAGCAATTAGGTGCCTCCCTCCCACATAGGAGGTCCCGGGTTTGGTTCCTGGTGCCT
>JAQZBX010100501.1:0-11360 GCA_029593785.1 Cabassous unicinctus | reverse complement strand
CAATTGGAAGACAGAAGAAAAACCAGGAACATTTCAGGTAGGTCAATTGAAATTATCCATTCTGATGAGCAGGAAAAAAAATGGGATGAAGAAAACTGAACACAGTCTAAGAGACGTTTGGGGCATCATCAAATATATGAACATATTTATAATGGGAATCCTTGAGTGGTGTGGAGGGAATAGTATATTGGGTAGAAAAATTTTTAGAAACAAATGGCTTAAAACTTACTAAATTTAGTTAAGACATGCCTCTACACATCCAACAAGCTCAGTGAATTTCCAGAATGTGAAACAGAAATGATCCACAGTTTGAAATGTTTTAATGAAAATATTGAAAAACAAGCACAAAGAAAGAATCTTGAAAGCAACAAGAAAGAAGACAGTTAGCACATACATGGAATTAACACTCATATTAACTGCTGTGGTGGTTTGCAGCTGTGTGCTCTTAGGTTAGTCCATTCCTGTGGGTGTAGACGCATTGTAAGTGGGATCTTTTGGTGAGTAGGATCTTAAAAGTTAAGGTCTGACCCATGTCATTCAGATGGTTCTTAATTGTATTACTGGAGTCCTTTAAAAGAGAATTAAATTCAGATGAAGAGAAAAAGTTACGTATTCCAACTATACCAAGAAGCTGTGTAAAATGACAGCTTTCCACCAAACTGAGATGGATAGTTAAACCAAAGAAAGACTTGGACAGATCCAGCTTGTTGAATGCGTGTTTATTAGCAAGCTTACATAGAGAAGTGCTTCCACCTTGGCAGATCCAAGATTGGTAGTTGCTTAAAATACTCATCTTCAATGGCGGAAGGAGAGTTGGTGCTTCTGAAGGTCAACTATCTGCACTCACCCCAAAATGTGAGGGTTCTTTTAAAGTACAAATCTAAGTGCAGATAGCAGGGCATGTGCAGGGAGCATGATTTAAAGATGCAGTGCTCAGGACAAATGATTACAGATCGGATATTTGCAATTTTTCCCAGCAAAGCAGAAGTTACACTTACACAAAAGGAGCATTTACACTGTTTGCCAATAGGGCTGAAGTTACAACTTTACAGTAATTATGTAAGGGATCTATTGAGATGAAGATGGTCAGGCAGTACACAGGACAAATCATTTTTAGAGTTTCTGGGAGAGAAGCATTTATGATCCAAGATATACTGAGCCATGAGCTCACAGTTATTTCTCAAGCCTTGCATTAAGAAATTAAATGCTGCTGTGACTGGAAGAGGAAAGAATTGAAAAAGTAAAGAACTGGAAGAGTTGGGGGGAAAATGCAAAGTCATTTTAGCTACACCACAGAAGCTGGAAGCTAAGAGGAAGGAACACTGGAAGACAAAGAAGAGACTAGCAGAAGCTGCAGTGTGCCCTGCCATGTGGAAGAAGAGTCCAGGACCACTGGCAACTGGTCTTTGGGGAGAAAGCATGAGCTGATGATGCCTTGATTTGGATATTTTTCTCACCTCAAAACTAAGCTTGTAAATTCTCATGGTGAAAAGTCAACACATTATATGGTATCTGTTGGCAGCTTAGCAAATGAAAACAATGGCTAATTTCTTATCACTAACCAGAGATCTCAGGTTATTGAGATGATATTTATAGTGTGACAAAAGAGATAGAAGAGCAAAAAAAACAGGCAAAATTCTCCTTCAGAAATGAAGGAGAATTTTGATATTCCTTGGTACATAGAAGCTGAGAGACATGGACACTAATTCACCTGCTTTCCTAGGAATATTGAGTACTCCTCGAGTCTGAAAGAAAAGTGCACCACAGACTAATTCAAGGCTAAATGAAAAAATAAATAGTTAGGTAAATAAAAATTCCAATATTATCATAAGTTCTATTTGTAGCTCTTCCTTTTGTTCCTATACGATTAGAAAACAAATACAAAAGACAATCATTATAAATAAATGATAATAAAGTAAAAAGGGATAAAGATATAAATTTGTGACAATAACACATTAGAAGGAGGGATGAACTGTTAGAAACAGTAAAGGAAAAAGGAGGACTTAAAAAGTGAATACCACAAAAAAGCTATTAAGCACACGAGAAAGCTGTAATGGAAGAAAAGGGGAAGAAAAAATATATAACATATTAGATGAAATGCTCCAATTAAAGGCAGAGATTGATAGAATGGATTTTATAAAAGAGAAACATAACCCAACTATATGCTGTTTTCAGGAGACTCACTTTAGATCAATAGATATGAACCCAGGAAACGAGATAAAAGGAGAGCTGAGGTTAATATAAAAAATACTTTAAATTAAACCTGCTACAAGTGACAAAGAAAGCATTACAATTGTAAAAGTGTCGTTAATCTAGATGTAATAATTACAAACTTAAGGCATGAAACAGCAGAGCACCCAAATAATTAAACAAAAATGGATAAAATTGAGGAGATAGACAGTTTCTATAATAATAGATGCAAATTCAGTCCTCCATTTTCAAAAATAGATAAAACAATTAGATTGAAGGCTAATAATAAAATAGATGAGTCTTGAAAAACACTCTAAAAAAATTAGACCTAATAGATATATACAGATCATTCCACCCCAAAACACATTCTTCTCAAGTGCTCATGGAATATTCTAGAGGATGTACTCTTAGTTAGGTCATAAAATGAGTCTCAATAAAATTTAAAAGTTTGAAATCATGCAAGTTATCTTCTCTGACCACAATGAAATGAAATTAGATATCAAATAATGAAAATAAAATATTCAACAAACATCACAAGTCTGTTCCATAAAGAAAGGATATTCTCTTCAATAAGAGTTGCTGAGACAACTGTATGTTCACATGCAAGAATATGAAGTTGGACTTTCCTTGCACCATGTACAAAAATTAACTCGAAGATCTAAAGACAAGGAATTAAACTATATAAATTTAGAAGAAAACATACAAGTAAATCTTCATGTATATAATCTGGCAACAGATTCCTATATCTGCCACCAAAAGCTAAACAACAAAAGGAAAAAATAAAATAAAATGTAATTCACCAAAATTGGAATCTTTTGTGCAAAAACAGATACTATTAATAAACAGAAAATTCAACCTAACAAATTGGGAGAAAATATTTGTAAATTATATATCAGATAAGATTCTAGTGTTCAGATGATATATAAAATTCTCTTATAACTCAATATAAAGCTAAACAACACAATTACAAAATGAAGTAAGCTGTTGCATATACATTTCTCAAAAGAAGATTTACAAATGGCAAAAGGCACATAAAAATAATCTCAACTTCATTAGTCATTAGGGGACTACAAATCAAATCAAATGAGATAAAATTTCTCAAACACTAGGATAGACAATTTAAAAAATGAAAATAATTTTGGCAAGGAGAGGCATAAATTTGAACCTTTGTACGTTACTGGGGGGAATATAAAATGGTGCAACTCCTGTAGAAAACAGTTAGGCAATCTTTCAAAAGTTTAACATAATTTTATCATATGAAACGGCATTGTAAATCTAGGTATAACCTAGAAAATGAAAAAATTTCAAACAAATAGTATTACATGAATTTTCATACCAGCATTAATCACTAATAGCCAAATTATGGAAATAAGCCAAATGGTCATCACAGAGGAATAGATAAACAAAATGTAGTATATACATAATTATGATTTTATTTGGCCATAAAAATGAACAACATCCTGCTACATACTTCAACATGGATGAAGCTTGAAAATATTATGCTAATTTAGAGAAGCCAATTACAAAAGGTCACATATTTTATCATTATACTTATACGATATATCAAGAATAGGCAAATTCATAGTGACCACAAGATTTGTGGGTAACAGGGGTTTTGGAAATGGGAAAATTAGAAGTGGCTTCTTAATTGGCTTGGGATCTCCTTTGATGGTGATGAAAATGTTTTGGATAGGAAACAGTTGATGGTTGCAAAACACTCAGTGTACAGTCACTGAATTTTAACGTTTAAAATGATTATTATTATGTTTTTAAAATTTCACCACCAAAAAAATATTAAAAATGCACATTTGACCTCTTTTATATGTATATTGTCTATTAATGGACTGCTCATCTCATTTTTCACTCTGCTGAATTTCAGGATGTATTAGTGAGGGTTCTCCAGAAAAAACAACAACAGAATAGTGTAGATATTAAGAGATTTATTACAAAGAATTGATTCATGTGATTGTGGGGACTGGAAATTCCAAATTTTTTAGAGCAGCTGAGGCTGGAAATTCTGGTAAGAGTGATATTGGAGTCTTGAATGAGGATTCCTTAGGCTGAACACAGAGAACGGAGAGGAGTGTGTAGACTTGAAACAAAATTCCTTTTGAATACTGGAACACTTGGTTCTAGTTCTTAAGATCCACTGACCCATTGAGACTAATGAACATTATTGAGGATAATCTCTCTTACTTAAAGTCAATTAATGGAAGATTCTAATCTCATCTATAAAATAGGTATACAGCAAGAATTCTTCCAGTGTGTAGCAGTTTGGTATTGTTTATGAATTCCAGAAATAGATATTGGATTATGTTTGTAAACTGGCCTTTCTCTGCACATATTAGATTATATTGGATTCAGAGGTTTCACTTTTACTTGATTAAATAATGATTAAGGTTTTGATTGGGCCATGTCAGTAGGACATTGAGTCTCCGCCCCCTTTGTGGATGGGGATTCACAGAGGAAACCACATTGCAGAGAAGAGCCCAGAAAGGAGTGAGCCCTGGTAGAGAGACAAGACTTATCCCAGGCTTAAGAGGAAGAGGAAGGCTGGAACTTCACAGACATTGGCAGCCATCTTGCTCCAACATGTGGCAACATGTTTGGTGAGGGAAGTAACTTACACTTTGTGGCCTGGTAACTGTAAGCTTCTACCCCAAACAAATACCCTTTATAAAAGCCAACAGATTTCTGGTACTTTGCATCAGCACCACTTTGGCTGACTAATAAACAGTGTTTGACCAACAACTGAACACCATAATGTGCACATGTTGACATATAAAATTAACCAATGTATATCATTTTTAGACTTGAATTATTTTCTAATTAATCAAGTAAAATATACATTCTATGAGGGCTTAGGATTTTGAAGTCTGTCTTAATAAATGAAATACACATCTAGAATGATAGAATGAGTAAAAACTCAACCCAATATGTGATTTACATTAGCTATTAAATATTTTGTCAATTATATATATTTTCATCTTTAAGCAATTTCTTTTCAGTACACATTTTTCCTTTTGGAACAACTCAGTCTCAAATGCCATAGACTATATTTATCTTGTTTACCAGTTCAGAAAATTTTCTTAACAAACTATTTTTGCCAGAATAAAGCAGATAGTACAAACTAAATAGATTTGATTTGTGTAAATTATGGCACACAGTTGAATTTTTCTCCTGCAATTATTCAGCTACAAAGAAAGCTTAATATATAGAAAGGTGATTTTTTTAAATGGGTTGTTTTTTTGAAACAGTGGAGAGATGAAAATGACATAAATATCTGTCCCCAAAGCATTGTTGTAACTAAATGTAAAACAATGAAAAAAGTGTATATTACATCAATAGAACATTCAGTAATTCCTGAGAGTTTTGCCAGCCCCCTTTTATGTATGCTGCATTAAGACACTATGTGTCTTAGCCACATAGTGGCTTTACTGAGATGTGGATGTTCTGTAACAAAATATTTTATCCTAGGATATTTTCTCCTCAAGATGTTGTTCTTCCTTTTTCACCAATATAATATTCTCCAAATTCAATAAAATAATATTAGAGAATGTGCCAATATTATCATGTGGTTCCCTCAAGAGCATTTCTTTATCATGTTTTCCTTCAATTTTCATCTTTATTGAATTCTCAAGTCCTTCGAAACAGTTAACTTATACACCTTTTCTTTTTTTTTCATTCTTTCCATTCCCCATATTCTCTGCATTTGTTTACTTCCTAACATTGATTCTTTGTGAGCTACTTGTTTCTGTGCACCTGAAATATGGCCAAGAAAATCAGCAAGCAGTACATATATATACAGGGAGTCAGGAAAGAAAATCAAGTGCTAATGATCAAATTTATCACATATATTAGAGTAATGCATAGTGAACAAGAAATGAATATTAGAGTAGAAATAGATAATAACAACAGAACAAATAAATTTTGTTGGTGTCAACAGGATACATAGATAATTCTCTTTTGCAATCTCAATTTATCTATGTACTGTTTTGGGGTGGATTTTTTTGTCCAGAATATACAAAGAAAATAAGATTTAGAAGATCCTTGTCCTTAAAGATAAAAAACAAGCAAACAAAATGAGAAACAAATAAACGTTTTAAGGATGTATAGTGGTACAGTATAAAAATATCAGGGTAAGTATGAGGTTCTATGGAAGCACAAAGTGAAATTCTTTGCTTGGGAGTCAAGGAGAATGTAATTCTATCTATAAAAATATTATCAAATGATATTTGCTTTTGTCCTAGCTTTCTAGAACAATATTATATATTGAATATTAAATACAATGATCAGGAAATCATAAATACTCTGTAGAAGACTTTTTTACTTCTTTGTTCCTTAAGCTGTAGATCAAGAGGTTAAGCATATGGATGAGACTGTTTTGTCACTTTCAAAAGAGTGAGCAGAGTTAGGCTGCACACACATAAATAGTAGTGTCCCATAGAACACAGCCACTACAGTCAGATGGGAACTACATGTGGAAAAAAGCTTTTTTCTTGCCATTAGCTGAATGCACTTGAATTATGGCTATGAGTATGAACAGGTAAGACACTAGGATTAATAGAAGGGAGGAAATAAAATTGAATGCCAAAATTATTTGCATCAATAATCCTATTTTTTGCACATTGGAACAGAGCATAGATAAAAAGGGAACTTCATCACAGTAGAAATGACTGATGACATTAGAGCCATAGAAGGTCAATGTAAAAATCTTAATGGTGAACATCAGGGACTAAAAGGTGTTGTAGGAGTAGGGGGTACCCACAAGTACATGACAAAGTCTCTGGTTCATGATAATACTATAGAGCAGAGGGTTACAGATGGCCACATAGCAGTCAGAGGCCATGGCTGACAAGATGAAAAATTCACTGATAATGAACAAAAGGGAACAGGCCAGCTGTGCAGCACAGGCATAATAAGAAATGGTATTTTGATCCATGACAAAATTTACCAGCATCTTGGGACAAATGACAGTACAACTGCCAAGATCAATGAAAGCCAGGTATCTGATAAAAAAAATACATAGGTGTGTGGAGGCAGGATGATCATGCCCAGGTTGCCTACCACTGTGACCATGTAGATGATGAGAAAGACCCCAAAGAGGGGACCCTGTAGCTCAGGATGCCTCGTGACTCCCAGTAGAATAAATTCAGGCAGCACTGTCATATTCTGTTGGCCTATTTTATCCAATTATCTATTCAGGAATGTAACAGAGGGATTGTTATTAGAATTTAAGTAAAAATTACATAAACAAATTATATTATATGTAGACATAATGCAGAAAACGAATAGAAAATGAATTCCTATATATGATTTGCAGCTAAAATAAACTGCAATGTTGTCTTTTTCCCAATATAAGAGTATAACATATAAAACATTTTGTGCACTAATATCACATTGATTAAACTCTTAATAGAGTCAATAATATTTGGAGCATATCCCCTGGTAACAAAACTATGAATCTGTTTTATATGTTTTTATGTTTCCATATACTTAAAGAGAGAGGCAGAGAACAGGTGTACATAATGAAGCTTATATATTATAGTCCTTCAACTGCACTTCAAAGAACCTTTGTGGAGCCTTAGCAATGCACTTACACAGTGATATATATTTGTAAATGTTTTGTAAGTAAGATGATCATGATCAAGTTCGTCATCATGATCATGTTTATCCTCAATTAAGGCAATCTTCTCTTTCCATTTTATCTTCTACTTCATTGTACTTGACCTAATGTTATGCTGCATTGGAACATCTACAAGATTTATTGGGGGCCAGCTATGTGGGAATAGAGTTACAGCTTTATTTAATACTAATGAATATATTTATGTGGTATGAATTAATGACATGTAATTAAATAATGCTATCTGTTCTTTATTCTATATATATATCTGGAATGACTCCTAAAGATACTCTTAACACCCGTATACTGAGATGTGTACATATAATTAACAGAAATCATTTTATATATGGATTTTATGAATCATATGACCATTGTCAGTTTGTTCATAGTTGAATTTGTATTTTTATCTTTCATTCTAAATACATATTCACAGTTTTTGCATTGATTTTCATTTAGAATTTATTTTTTAAAGCCCCAATTTTTATAAACTGTAAGCACCAAAATATCTGGTCCATGCCTGCTAAATTCTATGGTTTATATCAATATTCAGACATTCTGACAATTGAATTTTTTATGCCTTATTTCTTGCAATACAGCACTGTGGAGATAATAGAGTCTATATTGCATTTAATATTTATTTGTGAATTTATTATATCATATATTGCAAACTTTGAATTGTTTCAATAACTATAAAATAAAGAATTTATAGAGCATAACAATGTGATTCTCAAACATTTCTGTGATAAATCTAACCCTCTTTTTACCCCATACTTTTACAAAAGGAAAGTCAGTAAATCTAAGTGGATCTGGCCTGTTTGGATGCTAGGAAATTCGTGTTAGCCTAATCCTTATGGAATCCATTTCAAACTCTTCTCACCTTCAGGTTCTTCTCAGTGTAAACCTAGGATTCTGCAAGGTCGATTTCCAATTGCAATAAATATGTAGGTCCAAATATTCAGAAAAAATGCAGTATGAATTATATAATGTAATGAAATAATCATGTTTTAGCTACACTACTAGCATGTAGGTCTTTTCTTTCCTCCTTCCTTCTTCTTCCTGTCCACCTCCAATGTCCAAGTCTAGTTCAGAGGAATTGCACCCTAGAGCCACCTTAAGGCAATTATATGGTAAGGATTATTTTGGGTTCTTTGGGTGAAACTTCCAGGAGAGTGACAGCTCTTTTAGGATTCGGCTACTGTTAGTTGATGATTTTTTGGCCTGATCAAGGACATTGAGGGCAAGGCTTTACTGACTAAGGTGAGCTATTGCCATTTCCTTTTGTAGATGAGGTTGACTGCTATACCTGCATTGAGCCACATTTCCCATGTACACTCCTCTTCTTACACAATATAATAAACAAAAGCTTATGCTCATTTTAAAACTTTATCTCAAATTTTAATTATTACAATTCCTGCTATCATCAGATTTTACTGTAGAATATGCAGTACACTGGATTCAACAAAGGAACTCAGAATTGCAGAACTAATTATAGTAATTTGGTGTCTTCCATGTTTTGCTAAGAATTATTCTACTCCTTATTGATCCTATCTCCATTATCAAAGGCAGTTGCTATTCATCTGAAGGTATCTGGATTCTTTTACTCTGCTCATTCCTCATGATATCTCTTATCTTTTCTGAACATGTAATTACATTGTAATACACCCTGTTGAGAATACCTTTTAAAACAGACAGATGGCAAAAGTTTGCAAAGGAAAAACTGAAATTTCAAAGTTTAGTCATGATGGTATCACATAGAACTTATGTTCAGTTCAAAAGATTCTCTGAAATTCCACATCTCTTAAAACTCTTGCTAATATGCTTATCAATCTACTCAATTGAATTGTAATGCAGATACTGAGGAAAGAAGATCCTGTAATAAGAGACTGCATACAAAAACAACAACAAAAAGGCAACTATTTGCATGGGGTATGCTTATCTAAAAGTAGTTCAGAGTTTATGAAATATTGTAAGGGCATACTTATGCTAAAAGTATTTATTGTTTATCAGTACTGCACTGGGTATAATTTTACTAAAAGAATATTTATCATTTATCAAATTTTGCATAGGAAAAACTTATGCTAAAAATATATATTTGCTGTTTACCTCAATTTCAAATGTCATTGTGTTTCTGTATTTTATCTGGCAATACTAACCTTAATAGACTCTATTAGATTAGATCATTGATGATGGTTTCTGACACTTGAACTCCCTCTGCACTTGTATCCAAATGCACTATCATCTCATGCAAAACAAATAGATCTTGGGTACATGTTCATTTCATAGTATTTAATGCCCAAAAACAATGTACTGCATGAGCAACCCCCAATTAATAAAGGAGATAATCTATGATTGCATAGTACTTGATGAAATTAGCTCTCAGAGTCATTAAGTGTTTACAGTCAGAAATGTTCAAAATTCCTGTGTAATCAGAATAAAGAACAATGCTTATTCACTCACCTTAAATCATGTACTAGATTTTTTTCCCCCCAAATTTCTCTCTATTTTCTCTCAGTGGGAAGAATTTATGGTTTCTTCCTCCCATTCTGATGTTTCCTGAAGAAGCAGAGTGTAATTCATTCTTATGCCTGAATCATCTGAGAGACCTCAAAAATTATCTTCATGTAAAACCTGCTAATTTTGTAGGGCACTCTACATATACTCCAGTGTGAAAAGAGTAGGGCAACTAAAGGAAGAAACAAAACAACATAAATAATTTTTTCAATCCCATGCGGACCTACATCATGTAAATATATTCACTTACATAGTCAGTGATTAAAGTTACATAGAGTCAATGATTAAAGATATCAGCTCAATCTCAGGAAAACTGGAACAGTTGAAAGGTCATGCTTGAATAGTAAATGACATTATTATACTTACTATTTTTTTCCTTAAATTTATTAGTCAAAGGAAAATCTACCATTATTACTATGTTAAAGACATATATCATTTGGAATTTAGGGAATTGTGAAATAAAACACATTTGCAGTCAGTTTATTTTCAGTAACTGTGTCAAATCCATCCAAAAGGAAAATCATTTCATTTTCTCTGTCTCTAACTCTAATTCTCTCTCTCTCTCTCCATGTCTCTCTCTCTCTTTTTAGCTAATCTTTGGAGGGATTTATTAACAAAATTTATCTGTATAATAAAATAGTTTTGACTACTTTCATTTTATTTATTTTCCCATTATTTCATTGATGTGTCAAATTGTTTTTATTATTTCTTCCCTTCGAATTTTGGGTTTAATGGGTTTCTTTTTTTTTTTTACCGGGAGGTCCCGGGGATCGAAACCAGGTCCCTCCATATGGACGACGGACACCCAACCGTTTGAGCCACATCCATCCCCCTGGGTTTCATTTTTGAATTCCTTATTTCCTAATGTACATACTTAAAATGTGACTTTTCTCATTAGCCCTCTTTTAACTTTATAAAAAAATTTTGAGTTTTGATACTGAACAAAAGAGGGTTCTTTCCTCCCAATGCATTTCAAAGTACAACTCCTAAAAAAAATAGGGATTCAGAAGAGAAAGAGTTTATTTGGTTGTGGAAG
>JAQZBX010100500.1:0-11359 GCA_029593785.1 Cabassous unicinctus | reverse complement strand
CATATGCAGTGTGGAAAGGCCTGATGATAACATTTGGGCTTTATAAACCATGCTGGAACTGTGCCCATGGATCTGTCAGCAGGAGTGATGACTTTTGTAAATGGAAAGCTAGTGGTCCCAGTTTATACCTGTGTGCAGTGGTATATGTTATGTACTTCTATTGTAACGAGAGAGAGAGAGAGAGAGAGAGAGAGAAAGAGAGAGAGAGAATGAGAGAGAGAGATGGTAGCCTTGGAATAAGACAGAATAGTAAATGTAAAATATTCCTTTAGAGACTCAGATTTAGCGAAACTTTTTTTTATTTAAAAATTTTTTATTGAACTATATCATTCGTACATGAATATACATAAATAGTAAATGTATAGTAAAAATTGTGAAATTACAAAACAAACATGCATAACATCCTGCAGGGCTCTCATACATCACCCCACCATCAACACCTTGCTAGAGAACCATTTTCAAGTAATCCTGCCAATGTTGTAAATTAGATGCTTTAAATTTGTGAGCAGCAGTAAAAGAAATGGATAAGGGATCGGTTAGGAAGAAACTAACTATTTAAATCTGCATCTACATGTTGGTGGCTCTAAAATAAGCTCTGCAAATATGATTAGTAGCCTCCACGATAAAATCTTTGAAAGAATTATAGCAAGAATTCAAATTCTTTATGTGGCATGGGAGAATATTATTACATTTCTTCAAGGGAAGTACAGCGAGTCAACAAGAATTTGATTATGTTTTATGTGCCAAATGCTATGGTAAGGTGATGTGGATACAAAGATGAATGAGACACAATTCCCTCCCTGGAGAAGCTCTTAGCCTAGTATGGAAATAGACATTTATGCAATGAGTATAATGTGGCGAGTGCAATGAAAGAGAACAAGGTCCTGTGGGAGCACAGGAAAAAATTATTAATAATCAGGACCTAGCATATAGCAAGTTCTCCATGGTGGGTATTATTATTATTATTTCTTTTTTAAAAATCAATTTTATTGATATATATTAATAAAGCATGTGTATTAGTGAGCCAAAAGGGGTGCTTGATGCAAAGTACCAGAAATCTGTTAGCTTTTATAAAGGGTATTTATTTGGGGTAAAAGCTTATAGTTACAAGGCCCTATAGAGTCCAACTCAAGATTGATTCCTCACTCAAAGTCACTTGGCCATGTGTTGAAGCAAGATGGTGGATGACGTCTGTGAGGCTTCCTTTTTCTCTTAAGGCTCTGCGGGCCCAGCTTCTTCTGATCTTAGCTGTAGGCTGAAGGGCTCGTTTCTTTCTGGCTCAGCTGCTCTGGTCTCTTCACAAGGTCAGCTGTAAACTATCAGGTGAATGGCTCATCTCTCTTCCAGGAGCTGCAGGATCAAAGCTCTCTCCTCTGCTGTGTCTATGGAGCTCTCTTCCTCTGTGTATTTCTTCTGTGTTCTTGATTGAGTGTCCATTTATATAGATTATTTTTTTAAAGTCCTCTTTCTGGAGACTAACATAAACATTTTATACAAGGAAATATTTGACCAGTGAAAATGGTAAAAATTTCACCAGGCAAGGGAAAAGGATGTTTGGAAGAAACAGTATGAACAAAGGAGACAGAAATAGGAACTTGTTTTTGAGAGGAATGTCAAGTTCAATTTTAAATATGTTTTGTTTGAAGTTCATTTGTATTGGCCTTATACAAAACTTGAAGTGTGAAATTTGAAAAAAATCATTGATGCTTAATAAAATGTACAGCTAAAAGTAAAAGAAAGAAATTTACAATGACATTATGCTATTTTTAATTGGGAATTTGGGAAGCCTTTTATTTAATTAATTTATTTTTTAAGATTTATTTATTTCCCACCCACCACCATTGTTTGGGCTCACTCTCTGCTCTCTGTGTCTGTTCATTGTGTGTGCTCTATGTCTACTCTTTTTTAAAAAATTTTTAGGAGGTACAGAGAACCGAACCCGGGACCTCCTATGTGGGAGGGGGCACCCAATCGCTCGAGCCACCTCCATTCCCTGCTTGTTGTCTCTCATTGTGTTTCCTCATTGTGTCACCTTGTTGCATCAGCTCGCCATGCCAGCCTGCTGTCTTGCGCGTCTTCTTTAAGAGGCACTGGGAACTGAACCCGCGACCTCCCATTGGTAGGCGGGTGCCCAACTGCTTGAGCCACATCCACTTGCCAGCCTTTTATTTTTAAATTGGCTTTTACATTAATTTCATTAAAATTTTTAAAAGTTTTACTTTTAGCATTTGAATTGAAAAGTACAATTGTCTGTATATTTAAACATGCAATAGCAATAGCACTTTATAATTTTAAAATGTTATTAGTCTGTTACATGTCTGTATTTTTTCACTTTCTCAGTCACGTGGTTTATTTATCTGATTATTCTTTTTAATAATGCTTAAGCAACAAAGATAAACCAAGCACAACTGATCTTTTTTCCAAAACCTGACCTAGAAAATCCATGACCAGTTTTAGTTCTGTTTTTTTCAACCTCCTGTTTCCATGAATTTCTTCCAATACCTAATCGAGCACCTAAGTCTAGTCTCAATGAGCATTTGATGCCCAAGCCTCAAATAACAAAAGCAGTCTGATAAAGCATTAGATTGAGAACCTGTGACTCTGTGGGTATGCTCTTGGGTGTCCTCTACTTATTTTCCAGAGTCACCTCTCTCACAGACTGAGAAAGAAAGGGAGAGCCCAGGGAATCCGCCTTTCAATTTCTCCAGCTCCTTGATATCTCACTTCCAGTGAGCCACAGCCAGGGGGAGGCCTGTGGGCCGCCATGGAGGGTGATCCTGTTTCCCTAGTGCAAATATGTTCTTTTCTCTGAGTACACACTGGATTTTCATAGAATGTTAAGCTGTTTTTTTTTTTTTAATAATTAAAAAAAAATACTTAGATTACATAAATGTTACACAAAAAATATAGAGAATCCCATATGCCCCACTCCCCAAACCTCCCACACCCTCCCACATAAACATCCTTCATTAGTGTGGCACATTCATTGCAATTGATAAACACATCCTGGGGCTTTGCTATTAAGCATGGACCATAGTTGACATTGTAGAACACACTCTCTCCCACACAGTTCTGCATGTTGTGTGATGATATAAAATGGCCTATATATTTCGTTGCAATGTCACTCAGGACAATTCCCAAGTCCTGAAAAAAACCCCGTAATACAACTGTTTTTCCCTCTCCCTGCCCCCAGAGCCTCCAGTGGCCACTGGCTCCACATCAATGTTGTAATTTCTTCCATTGCTAGAATCACAATATGTCTATAGTAGAATACCAGTAAGTCCACTCTAGTCCACGGCTCATTCCCCAATCCTGAAGAGTCTGGGATGGTGATGTCCCCTCCACCTCTAATTCAGAGGGGGTGTTAAGCTGTTCTTTACCTTTACCGAGGCTCAAGTGAATGTTCCAAAGTCATGTGGAGGCCAAAGGCGGGATCAGGTTTCCAGCTTTTGGTCTAGGTAACTCTCTCTCCTTCCTTGGGCAAAAGCTGACCAGGAACTCACTGCATGAGCCACCAGATGACCAGATATCTTCTAAGAGAGTCTCCATGTTTCCTTCTCTGCTGGACAAGCCACCCTTCAACCATATAATAAAAAAGTTGCTGCCCCTAATTTCTTTTCTTTCCTCAAATATCCACCACTGCTGCTGTGTTTCTTCATTTGTCTCTGCAGGAGATGAAGTTCTGTAAAGGGGGAGGGGAAGCAGGAGGAGTACTCTAAAGTTCTTTAAAAGAACTTAAATCAGTGTCATTATGAGGATTAATTTTCATTCCAGGACTGCCCCATTAGAAATGTCTAATATTCCTGCTGACAAGCCGTTCGTCCCTTTCTTTTTCGAGTTTTCATTTCAAAGAATCCAGATGGCTCTGCTTGAACCACCTGACTAACTGAAATAAGGATTTAAATGTTTCTCTTTAATCCTCAAGTTTTTTTCCCTGATAATAGGGTGGGAAGATGGATAGCTTCATTTTATACCACCATACTGGTCTGATGTTTAGGTGTTTTACAAACTTGTAAACAGACAAGACCACCACAGTTATTGGCTTGAACTAGCATAAGCAGCAGGGAATTTATTAGAAGGCTACTGGGGGCTCACTGAGCAATGGGAACCAGGAGAGTCAGACGTGGGAATGGGCAGCAAGCAGGGGGGCTGTGGAGCGCTGGGCATTAGGAACCTGGCAATCGTCATAAAGCAGGACAGAGAGGAGAGCACACCATCCTTGCCGTGAATAATCTTTCAGACTTTCCTGGTTGACTCAACAGTCTGGTCTCCAGAAAGGGCTTTTGATAACCAAACCTGGGTCACATGCCTAGCCTCTGGACCTGTGGGTCAAGGATGGCAAAGATCTATTTCAACTTCCGCTTCTGCAATGGAACATGGTCATCATAATTATCACTGCCCCGCCACAATCACACACAATGTGGTCGTGGGAATTCCAAAAGGAAGTATGGTTGCTCTTCGGGCAGCCAAAATGAAACAAATGCCAACCAGACTCAGTTTTTGATGGAGCACTTGGAATATAGAAGAAAAGGGATCAAGAAGGAAGGATGGGAGGAAATGGGAGGAGTGTGAAAAAAATGGAAGTAGATAAAAGAAAACATTCAGTCAAGAAAATTATTCTTTGGTAATAGGTGCATCCATGTACAAGTCATATTGTTGCTGGATTTTCTCTAGGTTGTTGGCTAAGCTACAAGAAATGAATTTCAAGAGCAAGCCAGGTTAGTTAGGCCAGTAATTTATTCAGGAAAGAAGAGAAAAATGAGAGAAAATAACAGATTAAGGGTCCCAGGTAGAAGGGAAGGGGCTGAAAAGTGATAAAGAGGGCTGATTTACAGACTACAATACCCCATTACAGATTACAAATCCCCAGGTTTACTTGCACGTTGATCCAGGTGGGGTCAGGGTGGGAGGCCAGAACAGGGAGTTTTTGCTTTGGCACTTGCCTTTTATACCATTAATTATTTCACCCGTTTGCTAATGACAGGGAAGGAATCCCAGCTGTTTGCTGTTTTTATTGATTATCCCACCCGTCAATCCCCCAGGAGGGCCTAATGGTAAGGCTCCCTGGAGAATATCTGGGGTTTCTCCTGGCTTCCAGAGGAAATCTCACTCCAAATGGAATTCTCGCTAGAGTTTTCCAGCAGCCATCTTGGGGGTACGAATGGCCACATGGGCTTCCTGCCAGGTTCCAGATCGGTCTATTGATTCCCTATTTTACTACCCTGCCTCAATATTTATTTAACAAATTTATTTCAAATTCACAAAAATAAGAGAACAGAAAAAAGCAGCTGAACAAGTTCAGGAAACATTAACTTCCGAGGAAAGTGCTTCCTAGGAATCGCAGGCAGTTCAGTATGGACAGTGGATGGAGAGAGGGAGCACGTTCCAGGTGGAGAAAGCAGGGTGAACATTGGTGAGAAATGTGTGTACATAGGTTTAGATTCAACTCTGCTATTTGTTCAGTCTCTTATCTGTGTCATCTCATTGTTGCATCCTGTGGATTAGATGGGATAGTCCTGGAACGACAATGAATTCCTCATAATGGCACACTGATTTGAGGTACTTTAGGGGAAAACCAGTTGCAGCTGAGAAACACTCAAAGGATTCTTCTCTCCCCGCTTTGACTGATGATAACAGTGAGACTCAGAGAAGTGAGGTAGCTTACCTGAGGTTTCCACAGTCAAAAACGAAAGGCCTAGGATTTAATTTTCCATGAAATAGTCCCATGACAGGCTTCTTTATATATATATTTTAAAGATCGTTTATTTATTTATTTATATATTTCTCCCCCTCCTCCTTGTTGTTTGCACTTGCTATCTGTTTGTTGTGTGCTCTCTGTGTCTGCTTGGCTTCCCCCTTTTTTAGGAGGCACCGGGAACCGAACTGGGGGCCTCCCATGTGGCAGGCGGGTGCCCAACTGCTTGAGCCACACCACTTCCCATGGCTGGTTTCTTTACGTTATTTAGGTCTCTGCTCAAATGTAATCTCAGAGAAGGCTACACTGACCTTCCTAAAGCTGCCTTCTCATTCTGTGTTCATTTGCCCTGCCTTATTTCTTTTGGTAGCACTTACTATTACATGGTTGACATTTTAATTACTTGTATCTCTCACTAGACTGTGAGCTTCACCAGGGCAGGGTCTTGGCTATGTTGTTTACTGCTTGTTACCCCACTGCTTAGAACAGAGCCCGGCACGTAATGTAGTGCTCTACGAGTTTTTGTAGAAGACCGATTGACTCGCAAACCCAAACTCTTAGCCACTATGCTATATTGCCACCCTAGATAGAAGTAAGAAGTTTTAAAATGTAAATTTATGTTTTAAACTCTGTGTGCTCAGATACCAGAGGGGCATGCAGCACCAAGCCTGTGCCTGCATGTGCCAAAGAGCAGGGACACCCCTGGCCCATGCTTTTTAAAACTGGAGTTTAACTTGAATATAGTAAAATAAGTAAATTTAAAGAATGTATAATCAGTACAAGAAATGTTCAAGATATAGAACATTTCCAGCCCCCAAGGAGGCTTTCTCCTGTCACCTACCAATCTCCCTACTCTGTCTTCTTAGTCTCAAAATACTATTTTGGAGCTTGATCTACATTGTGTAGAACAATCAGTGGTTTGTTCTTTTTTTATTGTTTGTGTCATAGTCATTGCAGAAATATATAGCAATTTGTTTATCCATTCCCTTGTTAATGGACATTTAGGTTGTTGCCAGGTTTTGGTTGTTAGGAATAAAGCTGATATGAACATTTTGTTCAAGTTTTTTCAGTAATATGCATTCAGTATTATTGGGGGGAGGGATTGGATATACTTAGGAGTGGAACTGATGCATTATAAGGTAGATGTATGTTTAACTTCCTCTTTTGCGAAGTACTTGTTCAAGTAAGAAATGACATCAGTATTTTGATTTATGAACAGGATATAGCTCTCCATTTATTTAGGTCTTTAATTTCTTGCAGCAATATTTTTGAATTTTCAGTGTATTAGCTTTATACAGATTTTCTTAAATTTATTCCTAGATATTTGATTAATGATGCTGCTATAAGTGTTTAAAAATCATTTCTGATTGTTATTAATATATAGAAATATGATTAGTTTTTTTTATATTGACCTTGTATCCAGATATCTTGCTAAAGTCACCAATTAATTCGAACTCTTTGTAGATTTTTTGGATTTTCTACGTACACATGTAATGTGTAAATGAAGATTGTTTTACTTTTTGTTTCCAATCTGTATGTATTTTATTTCTTTTTCTTCCCTTATGCTGGCGCCGCTAGCACAACAATGAACAGAAGCTGTGATAGGTGAGCATCTCATCTTGTTCTTGACCTTGGAGGGAAAGCTTTGAACCCATTGAGTGATGTAGCTGCAGGGTTTTATTACTACTTAGCCTTTTTTTAAGACTAAGGACTTTCCCTTCTATTCCTGCTTTGTTGAGATTTGTTTTTACTTAAATCATGAGGGGTGTTATTTTTATCAAATGTGTTTTTTTCACCCATTGAGATGATTGTGCTCTCCCTCCTTTATTCTGTTAATGTTGTGAATTATATTAATGAAGTTTTTAAATGTTAAATCAATCTTATATTCCTGAAATAAACTCTTCTTGGTTATGGTGTATTATATTTTAAAAATATATCCCTGAATCCTATTTGTTAAGGTTTCTTTTTTGTTGTTATTGTTGCATCTATGTTCAAGGGAGATACTGGCATGTAATTTTTAAAATTTTTCCTTGTTCTAGCCTTTTCAGATTTGGGTATCAGTGTTTTGCTGGCCTTACAAACTGAGTTGAAAGGGGCTTCCTCTTTTTCTATTCTCTGGAAAATTTTGTGTAAATTGGTATTTTTAGTTCCTTAAATATTTTAAAGAATTCTCCATTAAAACCACGTGGGCCTGGGGTTTTCTTTGTGGGAATGTTTATGTGTGTGTGTGTGTGTGTGTGTGTGTTTAAATAAACATATGGAAGTAATTTCTTTTATTTGTGTCTGCACTTCAGATGTTAGTAATTTTCTATGGATAATTTCCTTGTTCAAGGTATAAATTCTTATATCTTAATGGGTGAATGGAAAGTTTACGTAAAAATGATAAGCTAGGAGGATTATAGGAAGATGGTGGAGTAGGGAGGAGATCCAGAACTCATTCCTTCCACCAAAACAACCATTAAACAGGCAGGAACTATCTGAAACAACTATTTTGAGACTCTGGAGGACAGCAGAACATTGTACAGCATCCAGGCAAGAGCGAGAGGAAGAGGCTGATAAATTAAGGTAACAAACATTAACTTGCTTTCTTGGCACGGCAGCTACCGGTCCCCCCTCTCCCCCCCACCCCCCACACTGTGGCACCTGCTGCAGTGCCCAGCCCCTGGCTAGCTCGCTGGTGATGGAAAGGAGCATAAAAATCCTATTCCCCAGGACCAGTGGTGGGTATGCTGATCACTGATCATGGCTTTCATAGTGAATTAAGATCACTGGAGCCCCGGCTCTGAGGGCGGTCATTTGGTAGTCATTGCTTCAACCCAGCCTGTCAGCGGCAGCAGCCTTTGCTTCAAAATGTTCTGGACAAAAGCAGTGGCAGCTATTGTTTCAACCTGTTCCACACAAAGCCTGCAGTGGTGGACTTAAAGACGTCTCAGGGCTGCAGGGAACAGTTAGCTGAAGGGCTGCATTTGCCAGACAGACCAGGAAGGCTCAGCTTTGGAGAGCAGTTGGAGAAGCTTTCAGGAGAAAGTCCTGCATTATCAGCAGTACTTTAAATGTAAAGGGATTAAACTCTCCAGTCAAAAGGCAGAAATTGGCAGAATGGATTTAAAAAAGCATGACTCAACTATATGCTGCCTGCAAGAGACTCATCTAATATCCAAAGATACAAGTACAACTAGAGTGAAAGGATGGAAAAAATACCATGCATATAGTAACCAAAAGAGAGCTGAGGTGGCTCTACTAATATCAGAAGAAACAGACTAAGTTAACAGTTACAAGGATCAAAGATGGACATTATATACTGATAAATGGGACCATTCAACAGGAAGAGGTAACAATTATAAATATATACACACCTAACATCAGAGCCCCAAAATATATGAAGCAAACACTGACAGATTTGAAGGGAGAAATTGATGGTTCTACATTTATAGTAGGAGACTTTAATATATCACTCTCAATAATGGATAGAACATCTATTCAGAAGATCAATAAGGAAGTTCAAGACTTGAATGAAGCTCTAAACCAACTAGACCTAACAGACATATAGAACACATCACCCAACAAAAACAGAATACACATTTTTCTCCAGTGCACATGGATTATTCCCTAGGTCAGGACATATGCTTGGTCACAAACAAGTCTCCATAAATTAAAAAATATTGAAATCATACAATGTATATTCTTCAACCAGAATGGAATGAAGCTAGAAGTCAATAACAGAAGGAGAAATGGAAAATTCTCAAATATGTCAAAATTAAACAATATACTCTTAAACAACCATTGGGTTAAAGAGAAAATCAGAAGTGAAATTAGGAAATATCTTGAGGTGAATGAAAATGAAAATTCAACATACCAAAACTTTTGGGATGCAGCAAAGGCAGCACTGAGAGGAAAATTTATAGCTTTGAATGCTCACATTTAAAAAAGAAGACTGCAGATAAGAGACCTAACCTTAAAAATGGAAAAGCTAGAAAAAGAAGAGCAAACTAAACCCAAAGCAAGTAGAAAGAAAGAAATAACGAAGATTTGAGTGTAGATAAATGAAATAGAAAACAAAAAACAACAGAGAGAATTAACAAAACTAAAAGTTGGTTCTCTGAAAAGATCAATAAAATTGACAAATGTTTATTTAAACTGATGAAGAAAAAAAGAGAGAGTATACAAATAACTAAAATCAGAAATGAAAAGAGGGCTATTACTACCAACCCTGCTGAAATTAAAAGGACTAAAAAAATAAAAATAAAAAAAGGACTAAAGAGGACTATGAACAACCGTACACCAATAAATTAGATAACCTAGATGAAATGGAGGAATTCTTAGAAACACACAAGCTACCTCTATTGAGTGAAGAAGAAATAGAAGATCTCAACCAACCAACCAACCAATTACTATTACTAACACTATTACCAATTACTATTCAGCCCTAAAGAGGCAAGAAGTCCTGATACATTCAACAACATGGAAGAACCTTGAAGACATGTTGAATGAAATAAGCCAGACAAAAGGACAAATATTTTATGATCTCACTAATTTAAAACAATTAGAATAATCAAACTGATAAAGTCAGAATCTAGAATATAGGTTATCGGTGCATGGGATGGGTATAAGGAATGGGAGGGTAAGGCTTAAAATGTACAGGGGTCCTATTTAGAATGATGGAAATGTTTTGGTAATGGATGGTGGTGATGGTAACACAGCATTGTGAATGAATTAACAGCACTGAAGTATATATCTGAATATAATTAAAAGGTGAAATGTTAGGTTGTATATATGGTAACAGAATACAAATTTTTAAAAAATCTTTGGAACCCTAACTACATAGTGAACCTACATAGTGAACCCTAACTTAAACCATGGACTATAGTTAATAGTACAATTATAAAAATGTGCTATCATCAATTGTAACACATGCTCCACATGAATGCAAAGTGGTGGAGTATATGGGAATCCTATATTTTATGCAGGATTGTCCTGTAAACCCACAAGTTCTCTAACAAAGAAAATAAGCTATAGATATGTCTGTATTGAGAAAGTCCAGTTCTGATAATCCTCAACTTACCAGTTTTTTCTTCATGTATTTTGAATCTCTGTTATTAGTAGCATAAATGTTTAGGATTTTTATGTCTTCCTTTTTAAAAACAATTTATTGAAGTATATCATTCATACATGAACATACATAAACTATAAGTGTTCAGTAAACATCGTGAACTTACAAAGCAAACATGCATAATATCATACAGGGCTCCCACACATCACCCCCCGCCCCCAAAACCTTGCATTGTTGTGAAACATTTGTTAACAAATCATGAAAGAGCATTGTCAGAGTATTACTACTAACTATAATCTGAATCATCCTCCCCTATACATTTTTTAAAAGGATTTATTTATTTACTTTTACCAATTTTTAACCACCCCCCCATTTTTGCTGTTTTTATGTCCATTCACTGGACAACTCTCTGTGTCCATTTCCTGCCCTCTCTTCTCATCCTTCTCCTCCTGTCTTCACTGGGATTCAATCCTCGGAATCTCCGATGTGTGAGAGAGGCGTCCTACTACCTGTACCACCTTAGTTTCTGGTTTTTTGGTGCATCTCGTCTTGGCTTTCCCTTGTGTCACTCTCCTGTTACGTCATCATCTTGCTGCGTGGCTCACGGGGCCTGA
>JAQZBX010100499.1:0-11367 GCA_029593785.1 Cabassous unicinctus | reverse complement strand
GTTTCATCTCTTCTCATCCTCCTCCTCCAGTCTTCACCAGGATTCGATCCTGAAGACCTCCGATGTAGGAGAGAGGTGTTCTAGCATCTTGTCTTGTCTCTCTCCTTTTACGTCATCATCTTGCTGCATGGCTTCCGGGGCCTGGCGGCTCACCGGCACACAGAGCCTGGCAGCCCATGCGCCTTCTATATATATTTTTTTATTTTACCGGGAGGTCCCGGGGATTGAACCCAGGTCCCTCCATATGGCAGACGGACGCCCAACCATCTGAGCCACATCAGCCCCCGACATTCTCATGGTTTTAAATCCATCTATAATCTAATAACTCTCCACTTTATATCTTCACTCCAGAAAACTCATATATCCAGTCTAAACTCATATGTCAAGTTACCTGCTCAGTATCCCCTCTTGGATACCTAATAAGTATCTCAAAATTAACATGCCCCAAACTGAACATAACCTTCCTCCAAACCTACTTTTTCAGCAATATTCCATATCTCAGTTCATGTAAATCTATTCTTCCAGTTGATCAGACTAAAAAACTTAAGAGTCATCCTTGACTCCTCTTTCACAGTATATATCCTGTTCATTACCAAATCCTATGAGCTCTACTTTCAAAATATATTCAGAATCCAGCCACTTCTCCAATTCTGTTACCACCTGTTATAGTTTGTTAAAGTTGCTGGGAGCAAAATACCAGAACCAGGTTGGCTTTTATAATAGGGATTTATTAGGATGAAAGCTTATGGTTCCAAAGCTGTGAAAATGTCCAAATCAAGGCATCATCAGAGATGCTGTCTCACCAAGGGTCAGCTGCATGTGATCCTGAACTCCTGCCACATTGCAAGGCAAACTGGTAGGTCTGCCAGTCTCTCTCTGCTTTCTCCTCCAGGCTCACCTTCCTTTTTAGCTTTGAGCTGTTCTGTGGGCCTCGTCTCTTGGGGGCCTCATTGCTTCAGCTTCTCCACTGATTCCAGATGCCCGCCTCTCTCTGAGCTTTTTGGGGTCTTTCTGCAGCTGTAGGTGGTCCTGGTGTCCTCTCTCACATGGCAGGATAAAATGGCAGCTGTCTTTCTCTGTGTGTCTCCATTTATATAAGACTCCAGTAAAAGGATTAAGACTCACCTGGGCCCTGCAATCTAATCAAATTCCCTTAACTAAAGTGATCTAATCAAAAGTGATCTAATAAAAAATGACCCTTAACTGAATCTAACCAAAAGGCCCTACATAAAATAAGTTTACATGCACTGGAATAGGTAAGCTTAAGAACATGATTTTCTGGGGTCCACAAAAGACTCAAATCAGGATACCACCTTAGCCCAAGCTACCATCATATCTTACCTGAAATCTCCTAACTATATACTGATGTCAATCCTCCTCATTAAAAGGTGGAGTCTAGTTTCCCTTTCCTTAAAACTGAGCTGGCCTTTTGACTTGCTTTGGCCAATAGAATACAGAGGGTGTGATTCTCTGCTTGCCTCTTAAGAGACCTTGAAACTTATACTCTATGTCTCTTGGAACCTCGAGCCACCAGGTAAGAATTCTGACTACCCAAGGTAGGGATTGTGGAAACATGGCAGAGTAGGAATTTCCAGGAATCAGTGCCTCCACCAGAACAACTGTTAAACTGACAGGAACTGTCTGACTCAAATGAATCCAGTAGAACACTGTCCAGCAACTAGGGAAGAGCAGGAGAGAGGCTGGTGAATTGTGGTAAATACCAGTGATTTGCACTCTGAGTGCAGGGGCAACCATGGCCCATTTCCCAACATGGCAGGCAGCAATAAGGTACTGGTGCAGCAGGCTGGTGCCAAAGTGGGACATAAAAACCCAGTTCACCAAGATCTGGGAGTATATGGCCCAAGTACTGATCATTGCCCTTGATTAACTACTTCACATTACTGGAGGCCTGGCTCAGATAGCAGCCATTATTCCAACCTGCGTGGGACAAAGGCAGCAGAGGAGACTTGGGGACAGTATGCTTTCTCAGAGCTGCAGAGGACAGGTGAAGGGCTGTATTGGCTGGGCAGATAAAAGGTATTTTTTGCTTAGGTTTGCTTGGATTTGTTATCTCCTGACACACAGGAAAATCTCTGACATTTCACTAACTGGATACAAACTCAAGAAACAGACATCTCAGAGAATAAATCCTAGAGTTAACATTTTAAAATATTAAATATACAATGTGCAACAAAAGATTACAAGACAAAGAAACAGGAAATGATGGTGCATGCAAAGGAAGATGATAAAATCCAGGAAACATTAAGGAAGAAGGCCAGACTGTGAACCTACCAGAAAAAGACTTAAAAAACAATCTACATCCTGGCCCTGGTGCTGAGCGTGGGTGGGTCCAGCTGGTACCCATGCGCTTCCCGCAGGTTCTCCAGGCTGTAGTCGTGTGGCTTGTGGTCTCGCAGGTATCATGATATTTGAACTGGAGAAGGCTCTGAAACCACCTGATGCAAGCATTTCCATGCTTTTCTCTGAAAGCCAGTCCACTGCAGACACAATGAGCCCACTCTGCAGTCTTTCTTAGAATTTTACAGAAGGCAGCTTTCTTTTCCTTGTACTTCAGGCTATAGAAGTTGGGATTCAGGGTGGATGGCCCATCAGTGTAGAAGAGAGATACCTGCAGACCTCAAATAAAAGGGGACAATGATCTTGACTTTAGATTCATCACTAGCTGGTGCTTGGTAATAATCCCTCTGTTAGTACAATACTTCAATATGTATTCATCAATTGTAACAAATATACCACACTAATGAAAGATGTTAATGTGGTAAAGTGTGTGTGTGGGGGTGGGTTATATGGGAATCCCCTATATTTTTGATGTAACATTTATGTAATCTAAATCTTCTTTAAAAATAAAAATTAAAAAATAAGACACCCAAAAAAAAAAAAAAAACCACTACAATATACTCAAGGAGATGAAGGAAAATACAGAGAAAGAACTAAAGGATATCAGGAAAACAATGAATAAACAATATGAGAATCTCAATAAAGAGATAGAAAGTTTTAAAAGAAACAAAACAGAACTCCTGGAGTTGAAGACCACAATAACTGAACGGAAAAAATGTCCAGAAGGGTTTCAACAGCAGATTGAAGCGGGAAAATGAAAGAACTAGTGAACCCAGAGACATGATGATTGAAATTAATTGGGCTGAGGAGCAGAAAAAAATAATCAGAAAAAGCAAAATTAGCTTAAGAAACCTGTGGGACACAACCAAACCAATATATACATTATAGGAACCCCAACAGGAGAAGAAAGAGAGAAAGGAACAGAAGCAATATTCAAAGACATAATGGCAAAAGAACTTCCCAAACTTCCCAAACTTAGCAAATGATATGTCTTCCATTTTCTTAGTATGGCTCATAATTTTTTGCTAATATCTAGGCATCTGTTTAGGATGTAGTTTACTCAGATCCTCAATTTCTTTCTCTTTTGTAGGGATTTAGTGGCGGGAGGCTGTGTGTTACCACCGCGCTTTGATTTTTGACTTGACCTGGATTATTAGGATTGTCCCTGCTAGCTGCTAAAATCTGGGCTCTGGACCCAGTACTTGGTTGCAGACCCATTTCCTAGGGCCTTGGGGAGGGAAGCTATAAAGGCTGGAAAAAGCCTCTCTTTCTTAATTTTCTCACATGCACTTTCTTGTTTTGCCAGCAGATGGCACTCTTTTGCAGCTCTCAGTTCAATGCCTTCTTGGAGTGTATTTGTTGCAACACAGACCAGATCAATGTGACAGAGCTTCCTGCCTGGAGGCTAAGAGTCTTGTAATTCAAACTTTCTCAGAGACAATTCTCCAGCCTTCTCTGGCAGCCCCCTCCCTTTTCCTGGGTAGGAAATATTTGCACTCCCCTCTAAGTCCTCAACAATCAGTCCCAGGTAGTAGAGAAGGAGATTGGGAGGGTTGTATATCTTTAGCCCCTTGTCAGTTCCCAAGGCAAACAATGGTGCCTGGCCTGGAATGGCTCCTGGGACACAGCAAACCAAATTTGTGGGTCAAAAGCTGAGTCAGCATTAGGCTGTATCCCTCTCTCCCCCCTTTCCTGGGGTGGTGACCCCTGGAACCCCCTTTGTCTGTAGCAGCAGGCCCAGAGGCCTGAGACTTCTAAAGTGTCTTTAGTGTGGGAGAGGGTGCTGGCAGCAGCAGCCGCTGGTTTCAACTAACAGTTCTGTAGTTGTGATTCCCCTTCTTTGTTCCTTTCTCCTCTAGGTGGTGTCCAGCCTTCGCCTGGTGTCCTAAACCCTAGAAGATCTTTTTCCAGGCTGTTTCAGCCTGTTCTCTAGCTATTTTTCTGGAGGAGAAGAAAGTCCCATGTCTTTCTAGTCCCCAGAAGTCAAGATATAAATATGCACATCCAAGAAGCCCAAAGAACACCAGACAGGATAAAAATGAAAAACAAAACAAAACAAAACTATATCCCATCATATATTGGTCACACTATCAAATGCAAATTATAAGGAGAGAGTTCTGAAAACTGCAACAGAAAAGCAATGTTTTAGGTACAAGGTAGTCCCAATTAGATTAAGTGCAAATTTCACATTAGAAGCCATGCACGCAAGAAGACAGTGGGTTGAAATACTTAAGTTGCTGGGGAAAAAAATTGTGAACCAAGAATTTTATATCCAGCAAGACTTTCTTTCAAAAGTGAGGGAGGTTTAAGACATTACCAGATAAACAAAAGCTGAGGAGTCTATTACCAACAGAGATGCCCTATAAACAATGTTAAAGGGAGTTCTTCAGACTGAAAGGAAAGGACACTGGACAATGGTTCAAAGTGGCATAAAGAATAAAGACCTCAAATAAAGGTACCTGTATGGATAATTACAAATGCCAGTACTATTTTATTGTAAATTTTTGTTATATAACTCCATTCCTTCTTTTTTTAATATAATTTTTTATTGTTTATTGTTTTAAAGAAACTTAGATTACATAATTGTTACACAAAAAATATAGGGGATTCCCATATTCCCCACTCCCAAGCCCTCCCACATTTTCCCATATCAACAATATCCTTCATTAGTGTGGTACATTTACCACAAGATAAACACATCTTGGAACATTGCCACTAAACAATGATTATAGTTTACATTGTAGTTTATAGTCTTTTCTGCACATTTTTGCAAGTTATTACAAGATATACAATAGCCTGTATCTGTCATTGCAATGTCATTCAGGATAATTCCTAAGTCCTATTATACCTATTTTTCCCTCTCCCTCCCTTCAGAACCTCCAGTGGCCACTGCCTCCGCATCCATGATAAGAGTTCTTCCATTGCTATGATCACAAGTCTACAGTAGAACAACTGTAAGTCTAGTCCATCACCCATTCCCCAATTCTGAGGATTCTGTGATGGTGATGCCAACTCCACCTCTAATTGAGAGGGGGCTTAGATCCCATGGGGCAGATGGATGGGACTTTCTTCTTGCAGCTGCAGACTCTCTGTTCCTTGAGATGGTCGTTGTCAGTTGTCATCTCCTTGTTGTCCTGGGTGCGCCCAATGAACTGGAGAGTAGATGTTGCAAGTTTGTTGAGATTCAGGGCCCAACTTGCACATGGACAGCCAAAGATTTAAGTCTCTTGGACATACAACTATCAACTCTAGTACTAATTATAGGTTCAAATAGAGGGACAACAGAGCCATGTGTACGGAAAACACAACTAAGTCCAACTCTATCACACTGGGGATTGTAAATTCCAGAGTAGGGCCCACTGGCAGGGCACCAAACTCCTGAGCTGTCAGCTCTGCCTATAGTGTCTGGATGTCTCCAGAGCCCTCAGGAGCCCCACCATTTGAGGTAATATTTACTTTGGCATTCAATGAGTTCCTGCTAAGATGTGCGTAATCATACCTCTGAAATTTCTCAAACATATAAACTCATTTGTCTTTACCCTTTCCCCCTTTTGGTCAAGGTCTTTTTCCAGTTGCATTGCTAGTTGGTGCTTGGTAGTAATCCCTTGGTACCAGGGAGGCTTATCCCTTGGAGTCATGTCCCATGCTTGGGGAAAGGTTATGTATTTATATGCTGAGTTTTGGCTTAGAGAGACCACATTTGAGCAACAAGGAGGCTCTCAGGAGGTAACTCTTAGGCAACGTATAATACTATGCTAAGTTTCAATTTCAAAAGTAAAAGTTCATAAGTACAGTCATCACAATCAAGGGCCAGTCAGTGATAAATCCTCTTTCAGTAGTCACTGCCCCCATGCTCAGGGGATTCTTGCTCTCCCATTAGAGAATGTGGCAGAGCTCTCCAGGATGGGAATTCGATATTTCTTTGGTTATTGGTTATTGTGTGGGTCTCCACCCACTGTGACAATGCCCCGTGAACACTTGAACTCTTTCATATGCCTTATAGGTATGCCCCAGGTGAACCTCCTCCAATGCATCACCCATCTATGACACCCGCCCCAATGATCCTCCCCTGCCACAGTTGTAACCCTTCTGTGATCCAAAACTTCTTCAAAATTGTAGTCAACAAAATAACAGAATACAATTAATAGGAAAATGATATAACAATGAAGGTTTTAAAAATAACAAATAAAATACAAAAACTTTTAAAAAGTTTGAAATAACATAAAAATATAAAATTAAAAATTAAAAAAAATTAACATGTCTTTCATCACTGTAAGATCTGTTTTCTTGTATGTATAGTGACATTTGCTTCCATTTATTCGCCCAATGTCTTTTTTTTTTTTTTTTTTTTCATTTTGTCTTAAAAGAAGCTTTAGGTTACAGAAAAGTCACATACAGAATATAGGTGATTCCCATGTACCCAACATCCTCTCCCTTTTCTCCCTTCCCCTATTAATAACATTTTACATGTGGATGGTGCATTTGTTACAATTGATGTACAAATATTGAAACATTGCTACTAACCATGGTCAATGCTTTACATTGTGGTTTACATTTCGGATCATATACTTTTATAGGTTTTGATGATGTTTGACATGGTCTGTATCCATCCCTGCAGGATCATGTAGAACAATTCCATCACCCCAAAAATGTCCCGTTCCATCTATTCTATTCCTCCCTCCCTCTCCCCTCAGGACCCACGGTAACCACCAATATTAACTCATTGAAGGACCAGATTTGTAGTTACTTGCAACAACACTGAGGGCTTAACATACTGGCCTGTCCTCTCCTATTAGGCACTGCCTATGATGTCAAGAGACTCCCGCCCTTCTATTTTAGATCATAGCAGGACTCTCCAGGATGGGAGTCTAACACCTTCCCGCTCATTATGTGAGTCTCCATTCCCTGATATAATACACTATGACCAGATGAATGCTACACACTCCCTAGAAGCCTGCCCCAGGTATGAACTGTTCCGCATGCCCCCTACATCCAACACCTTAAACCAGTAACCCTCCCCTACCATATTTGCCAAAAGAACATTCCCAGCATTGTAGTTTCAACCACATACCCGCAAATCATCAGAGTTCACCTGCTTCCTCCCCCAACCCTCACCCCAGTTCCATGGACAGTCTAACCCACCCTTCCCTCCCTACCCCCCTCACAGACCAGCACCACCCAGCCCAATAGCATCACCGCACCACCGTTATGCCCATTCACTGCACAACTATACCCTTCAACTTTATCATGGATTTTGCCCAAATGGGCACTGACTCACAACCTTCTCCCTTTCTGTCTCCTGTAAACCTATCTTCCAGACTCTAGCTCTGTGAGCCTGCTCAATTTGCTTAATTCATATCAGTGATGTCATGTTATATTTGACCTTCAGTGCCTGGCTTGCTTCATTCAACATAAGGTCTTCAAATTTCATCCATGTTATCCCGTGTGTTAATACTGCATTCCTTCTTACAGCTGAGTAATATTCCATTGTATGTATATACCACAATTTGTTTATCCATTCATCTGTTGGTGGACATTTGGGTTGTTTCCAACTTTTGGCAATAATGGATAATGCCACTATGAACATTGGTGTGCATATATCTATTCATGTCCCTGCTTTCAATTCTTCTGGGTATATACCCAGCAGTGGGATTGCTGGATCATATGGCAGTTCTATAGTTAGCTTCCTGAGGAACTGCCAAACTGTCCTCCACAATGGCTGTACCATTCTACATTCCCACTAGCAGTGCATAAGGGTTCTTATCCTCCATATCCTCTCCAACATTTGTAGTCCTCTGCTTTTTAAATAGCTGCCAGTCTAATGGGTGTAAAATCATATCTCATTGTAGTTTTGATTTGCATTTCCCTAATAGCTAGTGATGTTGAGCATCTTTTCATGTGCTTTTTAGCCATTTGTATTTCTTCTTTGGAGAAGTGTCTATTCAAATCACTTGTCCATTTTTTAAGTGTGTTGTTTATCTTTTTATTTTCAAGGTGTAAGATTTCTTTATATATGCTGGATATTAGACCCTTATCAGATATATGGTTACTAAATATTTTCTCCCATTGAGTAGGCTGCCTTTTCACTTTCTTGACAATCTATTTTGAGGTGCAAACATTTTTAATTTTGAGGAGGTCCCATTTATCTGTTTTTTTGTTTCATTGCTCTTGCTTTGGGTGTAAAGTTCATGAAACCATTTCCTATTATAAGATCCTATAGATGCTTCCCTACATTATTTTTTAGGAGCTTTATGGTCTTGTTTCTTATATTTATATCTTTGATTCATCTTGAATTAATTTTTGTATAAGGTGTGAGGTGGTATTCCTCTCTCATTCTATTGGATATGGATATCCAGTTCTCCAAGCACCATTTGTTGAAGAGACCATTCTCTCCCAGTTGAGTGGACTTGGTGGCCTTGTCGAATATCAGGTGACTGTAGATGTGGAGATGTATATCAGAACTCTCAATTCCATTGGTCTGTTTGTCTATCCTCGTGCCAGTACCATGCAGTGTTTTTTTGTTTTGTTTTGTTTTGTTTTTGTTTTTGTTTTTGTTTTTGTTTTACCATGCAGTTTTGACCACTGTAGCTTGTAGTATGTTTTAAAGTCAGGTAGTGTGATTCCTCCGATTTCATTTTTCTTTTTCAATATATCTTTGGCTATTGGGGCAAGGTCAGCTTTTCCAATTCAGTAAAAAATGCTGTGGTAATTTTTATTGGGATTGTATTAAATCTGTAAATCAGTTTGGGTAGGATAGTCATCTTAATGATGTTTAGTCTTCCTATTCATGAACAGGGAATATTCTTCCATTTATTTAGGTCTTTGATTTCCTTTAACAGTGTTGTGTAGTTTTCTGCATATAAGCCACTTACATCTTTAGTTAAATTTATTCCTAGGTATTTGATTCTTTTATTTGCTATTGTAAATGAGAATTTTTTCTTGATTTCCTCCTCAGATTGCTCATTATTGGTGTACAGAAATGCTACTGACTTTTGCACATTGATCTTATAACCTGCCACTTTACTGAACTCATTTATAAGCTCTAGAAGCTTTGTGGTAGATTTCTCAGGGCTTTCTATGTATAGGGTCATGTTGTCTGCAAATAGCAAAATTTTTACTTCTTCCTTTCCAATTTGGATGCCTTTTATATCTTTTCTTGCCTAAGTGCTCAAGCAAGTACTTATAACACAATGTTAAATAAAAGCAGTGAAAGTGGGCATCCTTGTCTTGTTCCTGATCTTAGAGGGAAATCTTTTAGGTTTCACCATTGAATATGATGTTAGCTGTGGGTTTTTCATATATACCCTTTTTGATGTGAAGGAAGTTTCCTTCTATTCCTATCTTTTGCAGTGTTTTTATCAGGAAAGGGTACTATATTTTGACAAATGCTTTTTCTACATCTATAGAGAAGATCATGTGATTGTTTTCTTTTGATCTGTTTATGTGGTATATTACATTGATTGATTTTCTTATGTTGAACCATCCTTGCATACCAGGGATGAAACCCACTTGGTCATGGTGTATAATTCGTTTGAAGTGTTGTTGAATATGATTAGCAAGTATTTTGTTGAGGATTTTAGCATCTAGGTTCATTAGAGAGATTGGTCTATAGTTTTCCTTTCTTGTGGCATCTGTTTGGCTTTGGCATTAGGGTGATGTTGGCATCATAGAATGAGTTAGGCAATGTTCTCTCCACTTCTGTTTTTTGGAAGAGTTTATGCAGGATTGTTGTTAGTTCTTTCCGGAATATTTGGTAGAATTCACCTGTGAAGCCATCTAGTCCTGGGCTCTTCTTAGTTGGGAGGTTTTTAATGGCTAATTCCATGTCTTTACTTGTGATTGATCTGTTCAGTTCATCAATTTCTTCTTTCATCAATGCAGGCTGCTTGTGTGTTTCTAGGAATTTGTCCATTTCCTTTAAATTATCCATCTTGTTGGAATACAAGTTTTCAAAGTATACTCCTATGACACTCTTTATTTCTGTTGGGTCAGTGGTGATATCCCCTTCCTTGTTTCTTATTTTATGTATTTGCATCTTCTCTCTCTTTTTCTTTGTTAGGCTAGCTAAGGGTTTGTCAATTTTATTAATATTCTTGAAGACCAGTTTTTGGTTTTGTTTATTTTTTTCTAGTGTGTTATTATTTTCAATTTCATTTAGCTCTGCTCTAATCTTTGTTGTTTCCTTCTTTCTACTTCCTTTGGGGTTTGTTTTTGTTCTTTTTCTAATTCCTCCAGGTGTACAGTTAGGTCTTTGATTTTAGCTCTTTCTTCTTTTAAATATAGGCATTTATGGCTATGAATTTCCCTCTCAGTACAGCTTTTGCTGCATCCCATAGTTTTTGATATGTTGTGTTTTCATTTTCTTTCATTTCAAGGTAGTTACTGATTTCTTTTGTGATTTCCAACTTGACTCACTATTTGTATAAGAGTGTGTTGTTTAGCTTCCATATCTTTGTGCCTAATCTGGTTCTCTGCCCCTTATTGATTTCCAGCTTCATTTCATTGTGGTCTGAGAAATTGCTTTGTATAATTTCATTCCTTCTGAATTCATTGAGAGTTGTTCTGTGGCCTAGCATGTAGTCTGTCCTGGAGAATGATCCATGTGCACTCAAGAAGAATGCATACCCCGTTGTATTTGGGTGTAATGTTCTGTATATGTCTGTTAGGTACATATCCTCTAATGTTTTTTTTTTTTTTTTAAGATTTATTTATTTTATTTTATTTATCCCCTCCTTGCTGCTTGTGCTGCTGTGTCCATTCGCTGCGTGTCTTCTCTGTGTCTGCTTATCTTCCCCTTGCTGTGAGGTCTTGCCGCATCAGCCCACAGCGCCGCACGAGCCGGCCTGCCCTCACAAGGAGGCGCCGGGAAGCGAACCTAGGGCCTCTCATATGGTAAACGGGTGCTCTATCCATTGCGCCACACCCGCTTCCTGCCGTGAGGTTGCTGCATCAGCCCACCGCACCGCTCAGGCCAGCGTGCCCTCACAAGGAGGCCTCGGGACGCGAACC
>JAQZBX010100498.1:0-11360 GCA_029593785.1 Cabassous unicinctus | reverse complement strand
GCTTCCCGGCGCCTCCTTGTGAGGGCAGGCAGGCCTGCGCGGCGCTGTGGGCTGATGCGGCAAGACCTCACAGCAAGGGGGAGATAAGCAGACACAGAGAGGACACGCAGCGAATGGACACAGCAGCGCGGGCAGCAAGGGGGGTTAAATAAATAAAATAAATAAATCTTTAAAAAAAAAAAAAAAAAAGCTTAACTAAAAAATGAGAAATCTGGACAGTGTAATATTGACATAAGACTAGGTATGTAAATCAACAGAACAGAATAGAGTTTAGTTGTATGGCCAGTTAATTAGACAAAGGTGACCTGAGTGATCTTGTTAGAAATACATATTCTTAGGTCTCACCTCACATCTCTACATAAACTCTGGGGGTGGGGCTCAACCATGTTTGTTTTAACAAGTCTTCTAAGAGCTTATGCACACTAAAGTTTGAGCACCCCTAGTCTAATAAAATAGGACTTGAAACAGGAGGAGATTTAGCACACTGAACTCCAGGTTACAACCTCTCTGGGCTTTGGTTTTTGCATCCATAAAATGAGAGAGTTCAGTATATGATCCTTTCTAGATTTTTAAACCCAGTATCTTAATGGGTCAGGGTCAGTTAGTGAGTTGGCCTACTCATCTTCTTGGATCAAGCACTTCAAACTAAGATTGTCCAACTTCTCTTAAGATTTGGCTGAAAGTGAACAAGCTAGAAACTGGGAGGTATTCTCAGTTCTTCCCTTTATCTTGTAGACAGTCACCTCACTTTGCCAATTGTCTTCTATTTCTCCCATTGCTACCACCAGGGTCAAGGCAAGTCTATAAGTGCCTTTGTGTGAAATAGAACCCCCTACTCCACCCCCTTGGTTGGGTCTTTTTTGCAGGGTGCAGTCTTTACACCATTATGGCACTGTATGCTATTGTATGTATACTGTGAACAACATAGTGCCACCACTGTGAATTAAGGTACTGATCTCTTACTTGAGCTTTTTCTAATTTTCTTGCCTTTAGATTTCTATTACCCTCTTTAAAAATATGCAGCATTTCACCCTCCTGCCTGAGATACAAAAAGCTCTCAATAAATATTTGTTTTGATATAAAAAAATTCATGAATAGATGCCTGATCTATGTCATTCTATTATATATTCATAAATTGCTCTTGGCATTTGTTTCACCAAAGAATCTGAGTTTGTCCCCCCATCCCCCCAGTCCCAAAATAGACAGGAATAACATTGTAAGTTTTAAGTTCTATAACCCAGTATCCAAGCAAGTGATACATTTTATAATATAATATATAATATCATGTAAAAAATTTCATATTTATAAACTAGTCTCACTATACTAGCTGCCTAAACTGACACAGACTTTTTTCCAGGTTAAAAACGGACACTGTTTTCTTTCTATCCCTGAGATGGAAAACAGAAGTGTCATTGTTTTTAGCACATGATCCAGCCAACCAATGTAATCCTCACATAACTACCACAGGATTTTTTAACTTTCTCTCTTCAAAAGTTTTTTCACTTCAGTTTTTTTTTTTTCTGTTGATAAATAAAAGATACACTGTTTAACCATGCAATTGAAAAGATTTCTATTTTAATGTTCTGAGTTAAGATTTTTGAGCTTTGAACACTACTGTGTTCATTTTATTGAATTTCTATTTCATGGTTGTATCTGTTGGGGTCTAATCAGAAAACGAAACCAGTTATTTGATCAGATAATATAAAGAATTGTTATCTAAATAATTGTTAACTAGGTATGAAGTGGTTAACTGGATAACTAAAAAGGCAATGAGGGTAATAATGTATCTCGGAGAAACAACTGCAAAACACACACACAAACCAGCTACCACTCTTGGGGACTGGAGAAACAAAGGAAGAGGCTGGAATTATGAAAATTTAAGCTTAGAGGAGGGATCTAACCACAGTGCCCCAAAATACATGAGACAAACACTGGCAAAACTGAAGGACAAAATAGACACCTCTACAGTAATAGTTGGAGACTTCCGTATACCACTTTCATCAATAGATAGAATGTCTGGAAAGAAAGTCAATAAGGAAACAGAGAACTTGAATAATAGGATAAATGAACTAGACCTAACAGACCAATATAGAAAATTGCACCCCCAAACAGCAGAATACACAGTCTTCTCAAGTGCACGAGGATCATTCTCTAGGATATACCACAGGTTAGGTCACAAAACAAGTCTCAGTAAATTTAAAAAGATTAATATTATACAAAGCATTTCCTCTGACAAAATGGAATGATGCTAGAAATCAGTAACAGGTAAAGAACTGGAAAATCCACAAATATATGGAAGTTAAATAAAATTTACTCTTAATCAATGGGTCAAAGAAGAAATCACAAGGGAAATCAGTAAATATCTTGAGATGAATGAAAAAGAGAACATGTTATATCATAACTTAAGGGAAATTTGGATGAATTGTATGCTTTATTAATATGTATCAATGAAATTGGTTTGTTTAAAAAAAAAAACTTCAGGGAGAGTCTAGTGGCCTGAAGGTGTGGAGAGATTGGGGGAGGGAGACAGCAGCAGCATGGTGGCTGGGAACGAGCCACCCAACCCTCCTCTTTCAAGCTGTTGCTGTCACCAGGATCCTATAGTTTGCCTGTGTTAGTTGTAAACCTGCTATCCGCCCCGCCATTCCTCCGGTCCTCTGGTTCCCCATTGTGCCGCCACTGCCTGAGCCCAGGGTCCACCAGGTAACTTGCCCTCCTTCCCCACCCACCAGACCACAGGGTGGGAACTTAGAGGACCTGAAGCTGGAGTTCCTCACCCTCCCACAGTGCAAAGAAGATTCTGAGGAGTGGACCTATCCTATGAGATGAGAGATGTTTAGGCCCATATTCCTCTGCTATGAAAAGCAAGCTACCTATACTACAGAAACATGGAATAACCCATAAAATAAGCATAAGACAAAATATTGAAGCAAACTTTATTAAACCAAACTTTCAGCAATTATTTAGCTATTTAGTCTTGGATATTGCAGATAATCAGTTGAAAATATAAGTTTTTTTTCCCTATGACTAAAAAGTTTATTGATGGGAGCTTCCAAACTGGAGAAAAAGTTCTTGTCTTTGGAAATGCAGGGATCCTCAGGAGTACTGCCTTTGTACATTATGGAAACATTTGGAATGAAGTACAGAAATACATTTGCTTATGTTCAAGAAAGATTTTGTATTAATCCTAATGCTGGATTTGTCCATCAACTTCAGGAATATGAAGCCATCTACCTAGCAAAATTAACAATACAAATGATGTCACCACTACAGATAGATCATTATCTGAACATTCTGGTACCGCAGGGAGTTTGATGTGAACACTTGAAGAAAATGATGATTTTGGAAACATGCAAGTGGCAACTGCACAGAATGGCTTACTCAAGAGCAGCATTATAGAAGGTGTGATCTATGTTTGGAAGGAGAAAATACATACAATAATAATGTAAAATGGTAAAAACAAGTAGTTTCAGTTGTATATTGCTTCCAGACTTGTCTCTCTGCAACTTGTTGAGCAACATTTTAAGATGTTGGACTTATGCAATAGATAGCACTGGTGCTCCCCCCCCCACCCGCCCCTTATAGTTTTATTATAAACCAAGAAATTTGAACTTGGAAAGAGGTATTATTGCAACAATGCACTTTTCATACTTGAAATTTATTTCTATGATATAAAGTTATTACTTTAAACAAAATGCAAGTTGGGGGGGGGTTTGTTTATAAAATTTGGGTAATTTATAACAGAATTTACTGAAATTTGCTAAAAATTCATTTTGTGTTATATTGCATTTTAAAAATAATTTTACAGATCAGTTTTATGATGGAGCCTTTTACATAAACATTAACAAAATGCAGAAATCTGCCTCATTTCTATTTTTAAGTATAACGCAATACCTTAAATCTCCTTTTATTTTTCTATGCTCTTTTCGATTCTTTACTAATAGTCTTTAAATCGTCATTAGCCAACTTTCCTTACTTAAGCATGATCCAGTTAATGCTTCCTTTCCTCTTACTTTCCTAATTTGTTTATTCTATTTTTAAAAGTTTAATAAACAAAACTTAGGGGATGCAGCGAAGGTAGTGCTCAGGGAAATTTATAGCCCTAAATGCTTACATTAAAAGAGAAGAAAGAGCTTAAATCAAAGACCTAATACCACACCTGGAGTAACTGTAAAAAGAACAGCAAACTACCCCCCTCCACCCCCCCCCAAAAAAAAAGAAGGAAGGAAAGATGAGAGCTGAAATAAATGAAATGGAGAATATAAAACAGTAGAAAGAATTAACAAAACCAAAAATTGGTTCTTTGAAAAAAATAAAAACTGACAAAACTTTGTGAAAGGGAGACAAATTCATTGAAACACACAACCTACACCCACTGTAGTAGAACTAGATCTCATCAGACTAATTATAAGTAAAGAGATTGAATCAGGAATCAAAAACCTCCCAAAAAAGAAAAGCCCAGGACTAGATGGCTTCACAGGTGAATTCTACCAAACATTCTCAGAAGAATTAACACCAGCCCTGCTCAAACTCTTCCAAGAAATTTAATAGGAGGGCACATTCTCAAACTCATTCTTTGAGGCCAATATCAGTTTCATATCAAAGCCAGATAAAGATACTGTATTTCAAGAAAATTACAGACCAATATCCTTTATGAGTATGGCTGCAAAAATCTCCAACAAAATACTAGCAGATTGAATCCAACAGCACATTGAAGGAATTATACACCATGATCAAGTGCGATTTACCCCAGGTTTGCAGGAGTGGTTCAACATAAGAAAATCAATTATGGGAAACGGATGTGGCTCAGGTGACTGGGCTACCGCCTACCACTTGGGAGGTCCCTGGTTTGGATCCTGGTGCCACCTAAAGAAGAAAGCAAGCTGGCACAACTGGCAGGTGCGGCAAGCTGTGACACAACGAGACACAAGAAGAAAAAACAAAATGAGAGACACAACAAAGCAGGGAGCGGAGTTTCCTGGTGCCTCCTAAAGAAGACAGCGAGCTGATGTGACGAGCAGGCACAGCAAGCTTACGCAGCAAGATGATGCAACAAAAGATGCGGGGAGGAAAAACATAATAAGAGACACAACAAAGCAGGAAGCCAAGGTGGCTCAGCTATTGGGCACCTCCCTTTCACATCAGAGGTCCTGATTCAGATCAGGGTGCCTCCTAAAGAAACAAAGAAGATGAACAGATACAGCAAGTGCAAACCACAACAGACCATATTCACAACAACAAAGGGGAAGAAACACACGATCATCTTAGTTGACGCAGAGAAGGCATTTGACAAAATCCAGCATCCTTTCTCATTAAAAAGTACTTAGAAAATTAGGAGTAGAGCTAACTGCCTCAACATGATAAAGGTCATATGAAAAACCCACAACTAATATCCTTATTCATTTGTGAAAGACTGAAAGGTATCCCTCCAAGATCAAGAACAAGAGAAGGATGCCCAGTCATGACTGTTATTCAACATGTACTGGAAGTTCTAGCTTTTTGAAGATGTCATGATAGAAAGTCCTGAAAAACAAAACTACTAGAGCTAATAAATGAATTCAACAAAGTGAATTCATTTTGACAGTACTGTTTTTATACACTGGCAATGAAATAATCTGTGATTGAAATTAATAAAAAATTCCATTTACAATTGCAACTGAAAGAATCAAATATCTATGAGTAAATTGAACCGAATATGTAAAGGAAAGAAAACTATGAAACATTGCTCAAAGAAATCAAAGACCTGAATAAATGGAAGGATGTCCCATACTCATGGACTGGAAGACTAAATATTGTTAAGATGTCAATTCTCCCCAAAGCAATTTAGAGATTCATTGCAATCCCAATCAAATTTCCAACATCCTTCTTTCAGAAATGAAAAAGCCAATTATCAAATTTATTTGAAAGGGTAAGGGGCCTGAACAGTCAAAACCATCATGAAAAAGGAGAACCTCATTGGGAAGCTCAGACTTCCTGAGTTTGAAACTTATTACAAAGCGACAGTGGTGAAAACAACATGGTACTGGCACAAGGATAGATATATGTAGCAGTTTGGCAGCTTGATATAGTTATGAATTCCAAAAATACTGGATTATGCCTGTAAACTGGTCTGTTCATCTGGGCGTGATTAAGTTATGATTGGGGCTTTCATTGGGCCATGTCAGTAGGGTGTTGAACCTCGCCCCTTGGTGGGTGGGGTCTCAAAGATAAAAGACATGGCAAAGGACAGAGTTGGAGTTTTCGAGTTGGAGTTTTGATGTTGGAGTTCTGATGCTGAGTGTTAATGCTGGAGCCCAGGGGAGTAAGCACACAGAGGAGCTTGGTTGTGAGGAAAGAGAGAAGGCTCCGGGAAAAGAGACGAGCTATTCGCCTGACAGTTCACAGCTGGCCTTGTGGAGAGAGGCAAAGCCTAGAGAACCTCATAGTCTACAGCTGACCTTGTGGAGGAAACAGAGGAGCTGAGCCCAGAGAGAGGCAAGCCCCGGGAAGAGAGGAACCCAGGAAGCCTGAACCCTGGCAAACATCGGCAGCTGTTTTGCTCTAACACGTGGCAACAGACTTTGGTGAAGGAAGTAACTTAATGCTTTATGGCCTGGTAACTGTAAGCTTCTACCCCAAATAAATACCCTTTATAAAGACCAACAGATTTCTGGTATTTTGCATCAGCACCCCTTTGGCTGCCTAATACAATATATAAACCATTGGAATCGAATTGAGAGTTCATAAATTAGAACTTCACATCTGTGACCAGTTGATTTTTTTTTTTCTGATTTTTTTTCTTAAAAAAAAAAATCTATTGATACATATTAATACAGCATACAATCCATCCAAAGTGTACAATCAGTGATATTTGGTATTCAGTCATTATGAGCACGTTTTCATTATTCCAATAATAATAATAAAAAAACAAGCCAAAAAAAGCTCTACCCGTTAATAATCACCTCTCAATCTCTCTGCTTCCCCTGCCATACATAGCTGCTATTCTGTTTCCTTCTTTCTAATTTGTATTATATTTTGTAGAGATGGAGTCAAACAATATATAGTACCTTTTGTCTAGTTTCTTTCACTTAGTATATTTACTTTTTTTGGTAATATTGCGTATATAAGACTGTTTTTTCTTTGAAACTGATCAAATGTATGTTATTGGTTCAAGATAATATCAGGCAAAAATGCAACCAAAGCAAAAATATGTACAGTAGTATATAATATATTATTAATTTTCTATGAAGGCCAATTAATTTTTGACAAGGATGCCAAATCCACTCAATTGGGAAAGAATAGTGTTTTTATCAAGTGGTGCTGGGTGAACTGGGTATCCATATGCAAAAGAATTGAAGGGGATCCCCTATCTCACACTATATAAAATTTACCTCAAAATGAATGAAAGACCTAAACATAAGAATCAGTGCTATAAAATTCCTAGAAGAAAAGGTAAGGAAGCATCTTCAGGACTTTGTGTTAGGGAGTGGTTTCTTAGAACTTACATCAAAAGCACGAGCAGCAAAAGGAAAAATAATTGGGTCCTCATCAAAATGTAAAACTTGTGCATTAAAGGACTTCATCATGAAAGTAAAAAGATGGCCTAAAGAATGGGAGAAAATATTTGGAAATCACATAACTGATGAGGGTTTAATATCCAGAATTTATAAAGATATCCTAAAACTGAACAATGAAAAGACGAACAACTGGGGGGGAAGCCAAGGTGGCAGTAGAGTAAGTTGCTCCTGAAGTCAGCTTGTGCTAAAAGGCAGTAATCACCCAGAGCTATCTAAAGCACCTGTTTGGGGGACCCAGGAGACCAGAAGAGTATCCTGCAACATCCTTGAAAGTATGGAAGGGGAGGAGACTGCCCATCTGCAGAGAAGATTTGTGAGTAGAGCCCTCCATGCCGCAGGGGTCGGTGCCTGTGGCACAAGCTCCATTTCCCAAAACATGGGGGGAGAAGACACAGTTTGGCACCGACTGCAGCTACTGATTAGTAAATTCAGTGGGCTAAAGTATAATCCTAGAAATAGCTAGAGTTTGAGCCTGTCCAAGTTGGAAAGAGTCCAGTAGCTGCCATTTTGACTCTGCCTCTGGCATGAGGGGAAGCCTGGCCGACTGAAAATCCAGTGAGGTTAGGGACTGGTTTCTTTCCACCAAGATTGGACTGCAGCTCTAGCCTAGACTCCAGCCCCATCTCCAGCAGAGAGGAAGCTGGTGGGACCTGCACCAGGCTGTCCAGGCAACTGCAAGTGCTCTCTGCTGGCACAGACTGAATAGTCGGACACCTGGGGCTACATGCCCGCATCCCAATAGGATAGGAGAGGAGCTGGGTATCCTCGGCCTCCGGGCAACAGCAGGAGTTTTCAGCCCACGCAAACTGGTTGGTTGAGTGCCTTCGAGTCCATCTCCACCTCTGTCCCCCCGTAGAATAGGAGGGCACTGGTGTTCCCTCAGCTTCTCAGGGCAACTGAAGGTGCTTTTGGCCTGCATAAACCCGACCATTGGGCACCTGTGGTTCCACTCCCATCCCCGATAGGACAAGAGACGGACTGTGTTTGCCCAGCCTCTCTTGGCCCACACAGCCTGGACTGCTGTATACTTGTGGATCCACCCTCACCTCCCATTAGGAAAAGAGGAGGCTGGTGTTTCCACAGCCTTTCTGGGCAACGGCAGACACTTTCAACCTGCATGGACTGGACTGTTGGATGCCTATGGCTCCACCTCCATCCCCAATAGGATAGGAGGGGTCTGGTGTCTCCGCAGTCTCTCTGGGCAGTGGCAGGTATTCTCGGCCTAAAGGGACTGAACTGTTGGGTGCCTGTAGAACCACCCGCACCACCCAGTAGGATAGGAGGGGGCTGGTGCTTCCTCAGCTTCTCTGGGCAACAGTAGGTATTTTTAGCCTACAGGGACTGAACTGTTGGGCATTATTGGTTATGTTCCCACCCCCTAAAGGGCAGAAGGGACAGTACTCCCTCACCCTCTGAGGACAACTGTAGGTGTATTTGGCCCACATGGATTAGATTGTTGGCCACTCCAGAGGGTCCATTCCCACCCCCGGCAGGGAGGTGATCTGGTGCTACGTCAGTTTACCTGGGCACCTGTGGTCATTTTGGACCCACACGGCATAGATTGCTGCCAACAACTATAGCTCCATCCCCACCCAAGGTAGGGGAGGAAGGGATATGAAGCTTCATCAGTCTCTCCAGGCAACTACAGACAGTCTTGTCCTGCCCAACTTGGATTATTATACATGGCTGCAGCTCTGTTCCTACCCCTCACAGAGGAGAAAGGTGGGAGAAGCTTCTTCAATTACTGGAGCAACTTGGGCAGATTCAGCCTCCACAGCTTACAGCACCAGCTACATCCTTGACTCCTACTACACAACGAGCAAGGGAGAAAAGACAAGAAAGCCCTAAACTAAAGGGAGAAACTGCACCCAGAATATATACATCTAGCCAGCCAGATGCGAAAACATCAACAAAAAACTACAATCCATACCAAGAAACAGGAAGATATGGCCCAGTTAAAGGAACAAGATAAGCCTGCAGATGACTTAAAGGAATTGAGACAACTAATCATAGATGTTCAAACAGTTCTCCTTAATTCAATGAGATGGCTAAATAATAATTCAATAAATTCAATGAGATGGCTAAAGAGATGAAGCATACTAAGAAGACACTGGGGGAGCACAAAGAAGAATTTGAAAGCATACGTAGAAAAATAACAGACCTTATGGGAATGAAAGGTGCGATAAATGAAATTAAAAATACACTGGAAGCATATAGCAGCAGATTTTTTTTTTTTTTTTTTTTTTTAGATTTAGTAATATATTTAATAATGTTGTAAAAAAGTCCTTTATAGTCATGACACCCAATCTATAATGGAAATGCAGGTACCTGTCCTCTTTCTTCCTTTCCAGATAAACTTCTCTTAACAATCACTGAATGAGGTCTGTGAATTATTCAATAAAGACTAAAGGTTGTAGTACCTGAAGATTGTACAGCTTTCCTTAAACAGTAAAATGTCATTGTTTCATTATCATGGGATGGTATAAAATAGATTATTCCTCTCAGTGTGAATACCATTTCCTTCCTTCTGTAAACACTGCTTTATATGACAAAATTAATGTAAATCACACAGTGCACATGAGTTTAAGCTCATCATCAGAAAAATTTTAAACTTCAAAAAAGATCAAAATAAAAAGCAATTTTGTCTTCTCACTTAGACATCTTGATGTCACATGTAGTTTTGATATATAAACATAGAGTATCATCATCTTTACAGAAGTTAACCCTTTTCAGATGTTATTTGGTTACCTTTAATGTCGAACATACAATTATTTATTTCAACTGGTCACTATACTCATTTTAGTAAACATAACGATAGCTGTTCTATAACAGCAGATTTGAGGAAGCAAAAGAAAGGATTGGTGAGCTTGAACACATGGCCTCTGAAAGCAAACATACAAAAGAACAGATGAAGAAAAGAATGGAAAAAATTTGAACAGGGTCTCAGGGAACTAAATGACAACAAGAGACATGCAAACGTGTGTCATGGGTGTCCCAGAAGGAGAAGAGAAGAGAAAAGGGGCAGAAGGAATATTTGAAGAAATAATGGTGGAAAATTTCCCAACCCTATTGAAGGACATTGATATCTGAGTCCAAGAAGCACGACGTACTCCCATCCGAATAAATCTGAATTGACCAAATGCGAGACACATACTAATCAGAATGTCAAATGCCAAAGACAAAGAAAGGATTCTGAGAACAGCAAGAGAAAAGCAAGGCATAACATATAAGGGATACCTAGTGCCAAATTCTCATCAGAAACCATGGAGGCAGGAAGGCAGTGATATGATATATTTAAGATATTGCAAGAGAAAAACTGCCAACCAAGAATTTTATATCCGGAAGGATTATCTTTCTAAAATGAGGGCGAGATTAGATTGTTCACAGATAAACAGAAACTAGGAGAGTTTATAACAAAAAGACCAGCTTTGCAGGAAACACTAAAAGGAGTGTTACAGCCTGAAAAGACAAGACCTGAGAGAGAGGCTTGGAAGAGAGTCAAGAAATGATGACTGTATCAGTAACAGTAACTAAAAGTGTCAAAAATAAAATGACAGATAAAACGCAAAGATCAAGATCAAAATGGATGAAATAAGAACTGCCTTTACAGTAATAACATTGAACGTTAATGGATTAAACTCCCCAATCAAAAGACACAGACTGGCGGAATGGATAAGAAAATATGAGCCGTCTATATGCTGTCTGCAAGAGACTCACCTAAGACCAAAGGATACCAGTAGATGAAAATGAAAGGTTGGAAAAAGATACTCCATGCATGCAGTAACCAAAAAAAAAAAAAAAAAA
>JAQZBX010100497.1:0-11360 GCA_029593785.1 Cabassous unicinctus | reverse complement strand
TAGGACCATGGAGCCATAAGAGGAAGAATGGAGGCTGAACACTTGCAGAGATTGCCTGCCATCTTGTGTCAACATATGACAACAGACTTTGGGTGAGAAAGTACCTCTTATGGTACCTTGAGTTGGACTCTTTAGGGCCTGGTAAATGTAATCTTCTCCAAATAACACCCTTTATAAAAGCCAACAGAATTCTGGTACTTTGCATCAGTACCTCTTGGGCTGACTAATACAAGGTCCCTGCAGAGGGTATTATGACATAGGGCTGTAGAGTTGCTATACCCCTGAGGCAGGACAGTGAAGGTATATTGCTGGTCTTGCCAGCTGAAAGCAAGCTGTTTTTTGTGGTCCTTCCTAACAGCAATTGAGAAAAAAGCATTTGCCAGATCAGTAGCTGCATACCTGGTACCCAAGTATGTGTTGATTGCTGAAGCAGTGATACCACATCTGGAACTGCAGCTGCAATTGGAGTCACCACCTGATTAAGTTTGTGATAATCCACTGTCATCCTCCAAGCTCCGTCTGTTTTCTGCCAAATAGAGTTGTATGGGAATGTGGTAGGCATCACCACCCTTGCATTCTTCAAATCCTGGATGGTGGCACTGATCTCTGCACTCCTTCCAGGATTCCAGTACTGCTTTTGATTTACTATTTTGCTAGTTAGGGGGCAGTTCTAGTGGCTTCCACTTGGCCTTTCCTATCATACTAGTCCTTACTCCACAAGTCAGGGATCCAGTGTGGGGATTCTGCCAGTTACTGAGTATGTCTATTCCAGTTATACGTTCTGGAACTGGAGAAATAACCACAGAATGGGTCCGGAGACCCGCTGGACCCATTGTGAGACAGACCTGAGCTAAAACTCCATTGAGAACCTGACATTCATAAGCCCCTTCTCTGACTGATAGACCACAGTGACGTTTTGGGTCTCCTGGAATTAATGTCACTTCTAAGCCAGTGTCTAATAATCCCTGAAATGTCTGATTATTTCCTTTCCCTAATGCATAGTTACCCTGGTAAAAGGCCATAGGTCTCTTTGGGGAAAGCTGAGAGGAAGATTAACAGTATAAATTTTTGGCAGTATAACAGGATCCTTTACCAAGGAGACCAGGCCTTCCCCTCATTCAGGGGCTATGGGTCTGTAAACTGTCTGAAGTCTGGGAATTGATTAAGGGCCTGTGACTCTCTGTTTCTGTAATTCAAGTTAGGGTTTTTCCACTTGACCTAGAACTCTTCTGCTTAAACAGATCAAGTAGAAATATAGTAGCCTGCCATCTGTTTTTCTTCTAGGTACCCCATGATCTTTTAGCCATCGTGATAGGTCTGTGGGACTCAGACTGTTGCTTGCTGCTTGACATCCACATTGTCTTTGGTGATTAACTGCAGCTCTTGGCTTCTGCCAGCTCAGGATCCAATCATCCCCATAACGTTTAAAGATCCTAGTTCCATGACTGCAGTTCCCACAGTAATATCTGATCTATAGAGAAGAGTAACCACAGAGCTCTTCAGTGAAGATGGAGTTAGTCTCAGAAATTTATTCCTCACAGTACTGGTAAAAGGTGTGTCCTCTGGACATTCCTGGGGTGAGTGAGCAGGTCTTAAATGGTGAATCCATTCCAGCATTCCAGTCTCTCTAAGGCTTTGGATCCTCTCATCTACAGTATACCAAGGCAAATAGGGCATCTCGATCTCAGGCAGTGACAGCCTTCTTTTGGTCCATGTTTCAATCAGCCACCCAAACAACCTGATAGAGCCCTTTCTTAACACCTCAAGCTACAACATTGAATCCAGAATCTCTTCTTAGTGGGCCCATATCAATAAATTCAGCCTGATCCAACATTATATTCCTTCTACCATTATCCCATACCCTTAATATCCATTTCCACAAATATTCCCCTGATTTCTGTCTCTATAAATTAGAAAACTCGTGCAGTTCTTTTAGAGTATAGTGTGCTTCCTCATGGGTCACACTTTGTACCCCACCTTTGGGGGGCATGTTGTGATTTTATACTAGTTATGTGTCTGGAAGACAAGAGGGGTGGTGGGGGTGGACAAAGAGAAGAATTAGAAGTAAATTGCAAGCAAGTTACCTCAGGGCATTCCCTTGCAGTTTCATCTGGTGAGACAGGATTAACCTTTTCAAGAGGTGGTTGGATGGCAGACTTCTCAGGGCAGAGTGGAGGTTGGGTGATGGTTTCTTCAGGGCAGGGAGGAGGTCAGGAATCCTTGGGGTAGGCTGAAGATTGGGTGAAGCAAGTTTGATATTGGGTGGTCTCCTCAGGGCAGATAAACATTATCTGGCAAAGTCTCAGCAGAATTTAGGAATTCAATGTCCCCACCATCATCATCAACCCATATGTCTCCATCCCAAACCTCAGTGTTCCAACTCCTTTCCAATCAATGCCCTCACTTTAACAGCAGACACCCTGCAGGGTTGAGATTTTTAGTGTCCGTTGTAACTGCTACTCGTAGGAGTCTGGTTTTCAGAGATCTCAAGTCTGCAGCTACATGAAACAAGATTTTCTTTCAGAGCACACATAGAAACTTTCACATCATTCATGAGTGCTTAAGTTGCAAATTTGAAGCCTTCAGCTCATCCCTTCCTTTTGTAACTGTATTCAGCAAACTTAGGAACAGTCAGCCAACATCACTGTACCTTTTAACTCCACAGAACTGTAAACGTTTTAAAAACACTCTCACCCAGATCCTTGCCTCTTATAACCATGGAAGTTGTTGTATCCAATGGTGATATTTTGTGTATCTCTACTGCCAACTCATGCCATGGACTGTCAGTAACCTCTTGATTATTGGAAAGAGTTATTAGTGCCCTTGAATCTAATCAAAGTTGAGAGCCAATTGCAAAAATCCCAGAGCCAATTCAGAAATCCCATTTTTAAAATTCTGTTTCTCAAGAACCACTCTCGGTACCAAGCTATATTAGGGTTCTCTAGGGAAACAGAACTGACAGGAGATATCTGTAAATAGTATGAGATTTTATAAAATTGTCTCACCCAACCTTGGGGATACACAAGTCCAAATTCCATAGGGCGGGCTGCACACCAGAGGCTCAGATGAAGGTCCTCGATGAGTTCCCAGGAGATGCTGGCTGTCCGAAATAGGGATGGGAATTCTCTCTTTGAATGCTGAAATCACTTCCCCTTTTAAGGCCTTCAGCTGATTGAGACATCACTCATTGCTGAAGGTCATCTCCTCAGTTGATTATAGATGTTTTTAACTTAGTGGTTGGGGACAAAGATTTGACCTGCTGAAATTTTAATAATAAATGTTTCCAGCATAAGATTAGCCTTTGATATTGATATTTTGTATTCTTCTGTTTTCCCTTAATTTTTAAATTTTAATAATCTAATACTCTTGATGTATACAGTTGATGATTTGGGGCAGTGTTGCTCTGATTATATGACTCTAGCTGTCTGGAATTTAAATTATATAATTGTCTGGAATTTAATTTCTAGCAAGAGAAATCTAAACCATTTTCCCAGAATGACTTTTCTTGCATTTTCAGGGACAAATTCATGTTAATGTATTCTTGAATTTGAGTCATAATTTATTGGTGATTTCATTGTTTTTTTCCATCACCACCATTTATTCTGAAAATAAATAAATGTTCTTGGTTTATTAAAAAAACAAAACATTGTTTAGTTTTTGTTGTTTTCTTTGGGGAAGGGGGGAGTGGCATGAGAGTTGGTCCTTAAAGAAAGTTCTAAATCTCTATGGGCCCTTTCAGCATTTTCAACTGGCCTTGTTTAGGGGGAAAAGACCTAGGGTTTGAATTTGTTCATAAAATACTAGGAACCAAAATTAATATTGGCATTATTTCAATAGTTTCCTATTGAAAAGGAATCATTTTTTTTTTTAATCTTTTGTTACTTACAGATTAATTAAAATTAATTAATTAAAAGCTAACTTTCATTGCAAAACTTTAAAGAAACTTGTATATTGTGTTTAATGATGGGACTTAATTTCTGATCTTTGTTCACTCTTCTGTTTTATTTTCTATTATTTTCAAATATTCCTGAGTCTTTAGCCTTTCCAAAAACACTTTTCTTTAGTAGGTTAGTGTAAATTGTTGACCTAAAGTGTGGTTTTATTTTTGTCTCTAGACTGCCTTTCAGGTTTTTTCAAACCAGTAAATTTAGTATTTTAGTTTAGAATCAACAAATACATGTTGACTACCTGCAAAGTGTCATGTCGTGTTCTAAATACTGGGATATAATCTTGAACAAGATGAAGTTCCTGCCCTCAGTGAGGGAAGTCAAATAGTAAAAAATAGTTTGGATAGCAGTAAGTACTAGGAAAACAGCAGCGCAGAGGAATGTGGTAAAGATTAACCTGTGGAGGAATGGAGCTAAGGTCATCTGGGAAGGCCTCTTTGGAGAAGCAGTATTTGAATTGAGAGCTGAATGACGAGGGGGCGCTGCCACATCTAGGATCTGAGGGAAAAACCTGGGATGGGAAGAAGCTTGACCTAATCTGGGGAAAGAAAGTAGCTGGAGTTCAGTGAGAGAAGCAGTAAGAGATGAGATAAGAAAATTAGGGCCAGATTATCTAGGGTTGTATAGATTTTATTCTGATTATAATGTAAAGCCTTTGGAAGTTTTTAAGGGAAATGATATGGTCAAAAAAAATGACACTAAGTATATATATATGGGGGATGAAACTGTGGGGAGACACTTGGGGAAGTAATTCAGTTTTCTCTAAATCTGCCTTTTAAGAGAAGTTTGTAGTAGGGTGTACTCAAGTTTATTTCATTTTCGTTCATCATTCTTGCTTCAAAATATATTTGCTTGCCCCACATCAACAAATTATCTGTGATAATAGCCTTAGAAAATCATAATTAGAAAGATATCTGTTGTCCAAAATGATCTTAACAAATTTTTTTAAAAGTGGTAGCATCCCTTTTGTTTGGTATGCTGTGTTTGATAATCTCTACTATTGCTTTTATCACAACACAAATATTTAGTACTCTAGCAGTAGCATTATATGTGAAACTAGGTACTATAGATTAAATCTTTAAATACAGATACTGTGGGCTAGGCCTCTCTTTATAAAATTCTGAAAATAAGAAGCCATAAACTCAAATAATTGATGGCGGCGCCTCTACCACAAACATATTGAAGATTCACGTTTCTGCTTTGTGTGTCATTTATTAGGAAGCATTGCTTATCAATCATTTTTAAACACTCAATATTGGCACAGATAGAGTATTTTACATTTCAACTTTATCATCATCAAAAGGTAAATGTTTGATTCAGAAAACTTGAAAGCAGCATCTTTTTCCACTTATAGAATAGCCTGCTCCTTTTATCAACTAGAAAATTCTTTTATCCAACATAGACTGGCAATTTCTAACAGATTTCAGGTCACGAAGTTGAAAACTTACTTTTTGGAATTTCAAGCTGCTTCCCTTTGGAATAGTTCTTCACTTTCATCCACTCCTCACTAAAATAATTGGCCAATCAGAGAAGTTTTTCAGGTTACACTAAAGACATCCATTTTAGTTGAATGTTTCATATCTTGCCCAAATTATATTTAACAAGATTGAATGTTAGCTAATGAGACATCAAGAGTTTTAAGACCAGTAAAAGGCAACCAGAAGATCAAGTGAAAATTTTCACTTCATTTTCTTTTTCTTTCTTTTTGCCTTTTGTTCAAAGTAATCTTTTGTGTTTCTGGCATGATATGTTTGTGTTTTACAGGTCTCCTGCAAGCGCAAAATCTTTTAACGCAACTACCTCAGCAAAGCCAAGCCAACCTCCTACAGTCACAGCCAAGCATCACCCTCACCTCCCAGGTCAGTTTCCTCATGTGAAGGTTGCTTGCTTTTATCCTATAGATTTGTGGCTCCTTGGGCTTTGTTTAATTTAAAACAATGACAACAACAACAAAACTAAAAATAACCCAGAACCCTGTATTTGTTATGCCTGTAAGTTCACAAACTTTTCTATACACTTATTGTTTATATATGTTCGTGTATGAATGCTATAGTTAATAAATTATTTTTTTAAATGAAAAAATAAATAACCCAATGTTCAAAAAACTGACCAAAAATTCAAAGCTGAGCTTACCAGTTTTAATAAGGCAGTGATACCAAATTGATGTAATCTATGGAAATCTTCAAGCAGTTCCTATTTTCTTTTGTGTTCATAAAGAATAACTTGCTTAAGGGTAAATGTGTAATGAGTTCTAGCTATTTGATCTCTCCCCTGCCCAGTTTGCAATGTAGATTATCATTTAAATTAGAAACATGGTGCCTGTTAAAACTCATCATTGGCCTTGGCCCTTTCTGAAAAACTGCAAAAAATCTCTATCTGTGTTTTCTTTCCTTTCCTCTCAGCTCTCAGATTTGCTTTAGTTTACTTCCACTACAGTTTAACTATATAAAGAGCAGAGTGACAGCACTGTGGTAGCTTCAGCCTGACTCCTCACTGAATTCTACTCTACCATCTCTAGATCTGGCCCATTACAGCCAGATGTTTCTGGAATTGGGATAACTTACCTGTAACCACACCACCTAAAGGTTCCCAAGCTATGTAGTCCTTTACTATTTGAGAAGGGGGCTGCTTAAAGCCTGGAGATGAAGTAATAATTTGATGGTTGAGACTCACCTTATCAACCACTTTCACTGTGTAAAGTATACAACCACATACCATTCTAATATGGTTGGTGCTGCTTTTGGTTCCTCCAGAACAGTCACCTTGAAAATTAGTCAGTGTTAATATGTCATGGAGATGAACTTTGTTGTCTTCATTGAAGCATGATGATAGAGGGAACCTTAACCCAATTGTTGCCTGTGTAATGTGTGTAATGCCTGTTGTGTCCTTTTCTGGGCCAGTTAGTTCAGTTGGAGAGAACTCATTACTAATGAAGTCAAGTTCAGGGTTCTACAACACAGTTAAATTACAAGAAGAAAAACTCACAGCTACAGATTTCATCTGTAATCTCACACCAGTACTATTGTTCAGAGGACGATTCAACTGAGCAATTAAGATGCAGAGTCAGGACAGCACCTCCCACTTGTGAATACTCAGAAGGGCATGTTCTTCTCCGAGTTGTGTGTAGAAGAGTAGCCTCATGTTTGCTTAATAAGGAAATAGAGTATTTTCTTTAGCAATGACCAAAAAAAATAAAAATAAAGATTATACTCTCAGGTCCCAGAACAAACTTTAGATGCATTTAAAGAATCAAATATTGAGAAACATATAGAAAAGGCTAGCAGAATATTAAAAGGAATTTCATCAGAGTTAGAAATAAGTGATTCACATCAAAGGAAATACAGACAATAATTGACACATGGGGAAATTTTTACTTTGCATAAGAAGAGAAATACAAATTAAGGCAACAGTAAAGTACCATTTTCTCCCTGAATTTGCAAAAATTGAAACTGCTAAAACAAATCATGTGGAAGAAACTGTTTTTTCATAGATTTGCATTTTCAATTGTAATTATAGTATACATAATTTCACACTCTGCTTTTCTTGTGGAACATTATGTTGTAACTTTTTTCTGCAGTGTTACAGGTCTTCATAATTCTCCATAACTATAGCTGTTTCCTTTCGTTGTTTACATGCAGCATGGTCTAGTTGTAAACTTAAATATCTTTCTGTACATTTGTCCTTGTCATTCTGTTCCTTCTCTAACAGCCAGCGACCCCAACACGCACAATAGCAGCAACCCCAATTCAGACACTTCCACAGAGCCAGTCAACACCAAAGCGAATTGATACTCCCAGCTTGGAGGAGCCCAGTGACCTTGAGGAGCTTGAGCAGTTTGCCAAGACCTTCAAACAAAGACGAATCAAACTTGGATTCACTCAGGTAGGATGAACCTGCCCTTACTTAGATTCCCCTCTTTGGCTAAGTCTAAATCTCTGTTTTACATGTCCAAAGAGGCGTCTAAGGAGCAGTATGATCCTCAGCCTAGTTGAGTTTTGGTTTTAAACTGTACTTTTTTCTTAACAATTTCCTGTGTTTATAAGTTTAAGCTATTATTGTATACATTTAGTTATAAGCCTAAGAATTAACATTAGATTAAAATCATTAAGATTTCCCTCAGAACACAGGCCTTTGAAATCATAATTGTACCAGTAAATTTTGAGAGCTTAAAAATTGGTCTTGGGAGATGATATGTATGAGAGTTTTTTGTTTGAAGAACATCTCATTCTAGATCTTACTGCTATATATGTAAGATTGAAAGAGTAAAGGGGGCGGATGTGGCTCAAATGGTTGGGCGTCCGTCTGCCATATGGAGGGACCTGGGTTCGATCCCCGGGACCTCCCGGTAAAATAAAAAAATATATATAGAAGGCACATGGGCTGCCAGACTCTGTGTGCCCTTGAGCCGCCAGGCCCCGGGAGCCATGCAGCAAGATGATGACGTAACAGGAGAGAGACGCAGGGGAGAGACAAGACAAGATGCTCTGAAAGCTCCGAAAAACCAGGAACCGAGGTGGCATAGGTGGCAGAACACCTCTCTTTCCTACATCGGAGGTCTCCAGGATCGAATCCTGGTGAAGACTGGAGGAGGAGGATGAGAAGAGATGGCAGGAAACAGGCACAGAGAATTGCCCAGCAAATGGACTCAAAACAGCAAATGGGGAAAGGGGGGTTTAAAATGGATAAAGTAAATAAATAAATCTTTAAAAAAAAAAAAAAAGTAAAGATTACAGAGTCTCTTAGAGTAGCTGAAAGGGGACAAGTTTAAAAGGGTTGCTTAAACTCAAAGACTTGCTTTTGAGAGAAAGAGATGGAGATACACATATATACATACACACACACCATAACCCTGAACCAATCTGAGTAATAATTTAATTAATTATTCAATTAATTAAATAAGAATCTATTGAAGGTGAAAATCTAAACCAAAATTCAAACGAGCTTTTTTTAATGTCACCTAGTGGCAGACTTTTAAAGTGGAATACAGGCATGCCTCAGAGATACTGCAAGTTTGGTTCCAGACAACTGCAATAAAGTAACTGTCTTAATAAAGTGAGTCACTAGAACTTTTTGGTTTCCCAGTGCATTTAAAAGTTATATTTGCACCACATTGTAGTCTATTAAGTATGCAATAATATCATTATGCCTAAAAAAGCAATATATATACGTTAATTTAAAAATACTTTATTGTGTGCAGGTGTAGGTCAGTGGTTGCACGCCTTCTTCACATGCATGAGGTTGTCCTTCAATCTCCAGTACTTCCTAAAAAAAATAATGAAAATAAAAATGTGGTTCCTCACCACAGATAGAAAAAAAATACTTTATTTTGAAAAAATGCTTACTATCATCTGAGCCTTCACTGAGTCATAATCTTTTTGCTGGTGGAGGGTCTTGCCTCAGTGTTGATGGCTGCTGACTGATCAGGGTGGCGGTTGCTGAAGGTTGGAGTGGCTGTAGCATTTTCTTAAAATAAGACAATAATAAAATTTGCCATATTGATTGATTCTTCCTTTCATGAAAAATTTCTCTGTAGTGAGCAATGCTGTTTGATAGCATTTTACCCACAGATCTTCTTTCAAAATTGGAGTCAATCCTCTCAAACCCTGCTGCTGCATTATCAACTAAGTTTATGTAATATTCTAAATCCTTTGTTGTCATTTCAATAATGTTCACAGCATCTTCACCAGGAGTAGATTCCATCTCAAGAAACCACTGTCTTTACTCATCCATAATAAGGAACTCCTCATCTCTTAATTACCATTGTAATTGTTTTGGAGTGCCATGAGCTGCACCCAAAAAAGATAGTAAACTTAACTCATAAATGTTATGTGTGGTTTGACTGCTCCACCGATTGGCTGTTCCCCCATCTCTCTCCCTCTCCTCAGGCCTGCTTATTTCCTGAGACAACAGTATTGAAATTAGGCCAATTAATAATCCTAATTACAATAATAACATCAAAGTTCACAGATCACCAAAACAGATACAATAATAATAAGTTAAAAAAAAACATACTGAAGAATTTTTGGGTGCCTGTGGATCCAAACCCCCCCAATTGGATAAGAGGATGCTGGTGTTTCCTCAGCTTCTTTAGGCAAAGGCAGGCACTTTTGGCCTACATAGACTGAACTGATAGGCATTGGTGGTTCCATTCCCACCCCCTGAAGGGGCAATATTCCCTTAGTATCTCAGAGCAACTGCAGGTGCATTTGGCCCACACGGATTAGATTGTTGAGCACTCTGGAGGCTTCAGTCAGTTGCTATGTCAGTCTACTTGGGCAACTGAGGTCATTTTGGACCCACACGGCATAGATTGCTGCCCACACCTGCAGCTCCATCCCCAACCCAGGCAGGGAGGAAGTCTCTCTGGATAACTACAGATGGTCTTTGCCTGCATGACTTCGATTATTACACACAGCCCTGGCAGAGGAGAAAGGTGGGAGAAGCTTCATCAGTTCCTGGGGCAACACGGGAAGCTTCAGCCTCCACAGCTTACAGCACCAACTGTCCTCGGCTCCTACTACACAACCAGCAAGGGAGAGAAAGGGCAAGAAAGCCCAAAACAAAAGAAACTGCACCCAGAATAAATACATCTTGTAAGACAGAAAATTACCAACAAAAAATTGCAATCCATACCAAGAAACAGGAAGATATGGCCTGGTTAAAGGAACAAGATAACCCTGTAGGTGACATAAAGGAGTTGAGACAACTAATCATAGATGTTCAAACAACTCTCCTTAATAAGTTCAATGAGATGGCTAAAGAGATTAAGGATATTAAGGAGAGACTGGGTGAACACAAAGAAGAATTTGAAAGTATACATAGATAAACAGCAGATCTTATGGGAATGAAAGGCACAATAAATGAAATTAAAAATACACTGGAGGCATATAACAGCAGATTTGAGGAGGCAAAAGGAAGTATCAGTCAGCTTAAAGACTTGGCCTCTAAAAGCTAACATACAAAAGAACTGAGGGAAAAAAGAATGGAAAAAATTGAACAGGGTCTCAGGGAAATAAATGATGGCAAGAGACGTGCAAACATACATGTCATGAGAGTCCCAGAAAAAGAAAATGAAAAGAGGGCAGAAGAATATTTGAAGAAATAATGGTAGAAAATTTCCCAACCCTATTGAAGGACATAGATATCCATGTCCAAGAAGCATGACCTACTCCTATCTGCATGAATCCAAATAGACCAACTCTGAGACACATACTAATCAGAATGTCAAATGCCTAAGACAGAATTCTGAGAGCAGCAAGAGAAAAGTGATGCATAACATGTGAGGGATACTCAATAAGATTAAGTGCTGATTTCTCATCAGAAACCATGGAGGCAAGAAGGCAGTGGTATGATATATTTAAGATACTATATTGCAAAAGAAAAACTTCCAGCCAAGAATCTTTTTTTTTTTTT
>JAQZBX010100496.1:0-11365 GCA_029593785.1 Cabassous unicinctus | reverse complement strand
CCCATGTGTACAGAGAGGGTGAGTTTGCCCTTGCAGTTGAAGAGGGTGGATGTTCCTACCTGATGTTCTGGGAAAGTTTTGATGCCCCATGGTTCAGAGAAGGTGAGTTTCCCCAGAAGTTGAAGAGGGTGGATGTCCCCACCCGATGTTCTGGGAGAGTTTTGCCATCCCAGGGTGCAGAGAGGGTGGAGCACATTCCTCAAAGATTAGGGCAGTTAAGGTCAACACCCCATAGGTCTGAGAGGGGTGTACCTGTCCCCCATGGATTTGAGAAGGCCAGGTGGTCAACCCATTGCTCTGAGAGGGTTGAACCTGTATGCCAAAAGTTAGGGAAGGCCAAGTGGTCAACTCGTTGCTCTGAGAGGGTTGAACCTGTATGCCAAAGGTTAGGGGGAATGTTGTCTTCACTTCACTGTACTAGGGGGGCTAAGACTCTAACCCAAAGATTGGGTAAGGTGTGGCAATCACCCCCAACACTCTTGGAGGGTGAGGTCTGGAGCTTGGTCAACACCCAGATGCTTGATGAGGGTGGAACCAAGAAAATGGCCACTGGGCAAGCCTGTGGAAAGGGTGGGTTCCCATGTGGCCCCAAGGAGAAGAAACCACCGTCTTAAGAATGACTCTCAGAAATCAAACGGAGGATGCCCTGCAGGTTTACTGAACTGTAGAGGATCCATGACTCATGTTTAACATCCCAATTTCTCCTTATGATATTGAAAATGTTTATCCTTTGTCTTTCCATTTGTGTATTAGAAGCAGTTAAATGGTTTTGTAAATTTCAGAGGTCTATAGCAGACTGGACTTTGCCTCAAGATGAACTGTATTTCTTTAAAATGATTATGATATGATTTTGTAGTTGAATTGTTACTGATTTAAGGTTTTTTGAATATTGTAATGTATTTTTGGAATTCAGAGGGTGGAGTGTAGCCGTTGGCCAATTTAATGTAATTATGAATGCCAAAAATATAATTGGATCATGGTTGTAAACTGATCTGTTAATCTGGGCATGATTAAGTTATGATTAGGGCCTTGACTGAGCCACGTCAGTAGGGCATTGAGCCCCACCCCTTGGTGGGTGGGGAATCAAATATAAAAGGCATGGCAAGAACAGAGTTGAAGTGTTTTTTGAGAAGCAGTTTTGATGTTGGAGAGAAGGCCCCAGGAAGAGAGAAGTGAGCTGTTCACCTGGTCATCTACAGCTGACCTTGTGGAAGAAACAGGAGCTAAGCCCAGAGAGAAACGCAGCCCCGGGAAGAGAGGAACCCAAGAAGCTTGAACCCTGGCAAACATCAGCAGCTATCTTGCTCCAACACGTGGCAATGGACTTTGGTGAGAGAAGAAACTTCGACTTTCTGGCCTTATAACTGTGGACTTCTACCCCAAATAAATACCCTTTATAAAGACCAACCCATTTTTGGTATTTCAATTAGCACCCCTTTGGCTGACTAATACATATGCCATATGTTGTTTTTATTTCCCCTTTTATCTTTTTAGTTATTCTTACCAATAATCTTCTTTACTACACTCTCCTCCAACCCCCTCTCTTCTATTTTTCCTTTCAACTTTAAGAACTCCCTTTAATATTTCTTGAAGGTCAGGTTTCTTGTTGACAAACTCTCTTAGTTTCTGTTTATCTGTGAATATTTTGAATTCTCTTTCATTTTTGAATACAAGCTTTGCTGGATAGAGAATTCTTGGCTGGAAGTTTTTTCTTTTAGCATCTTAACTATGTCATACCACTGCTTTCTTGTCTCCATGGTTTCAGATGAGAAATCAGCACCTAATCTTATCAAGCTTCCCTTGTATGTTATGGATCTCTTTTCTCTTGCTGCTTTTAGTGTTCTCTCTTTGTCTTGAGCATTGGACAATTTGACAAGTATGTATCTTCAGGTAGGCCTGTTAGGATTTATACTGTTTGAGGTGTGCTGTGCTTCCTGGACATGTACACCCATGTCCTTCAAAAGAGTTGGGAAATTTTTAGCCATTATTTCCTCCAACACTCCTTCTGCCCTCTTTCCCTTCTCAGAGGGATGCCTGTAATCCATATATTTGTGCATTTCATGTTTTCATTCGAATCCCTAAGTCCCTGCTGGATTTTTTCTTTGTTTTTTTTTTTAATCTATCTGTTCTACTATATGTCTGATTTCAGGTGTACTGTCTTCAACATCACCAATTCTTTCCTCTGCCTGTTCATATCTGCTGTTATGTGCTTCCACTATATTTTTTATTTCTTGCATTGTGCCATTCATCACCATCATATCCATTATCTTTTTATGTACGTTTATAATTTCTTCAGTATGTTCTCCCAGTGCCATCTTAATATCCTTTATCTCTTTCTTCACTTCATTAAGTTAATTTATCATATTTGTTTGGACATCCCTGATTAGTTATTCCACATTCTGTGTCACCTCCTGTTTTTCAGTTTTTTTCATTAGACTGGGCCATGTCTTCCTCTTTCTTTGTATGACTTGTAATTTTTTATTGGTGTCTAGGCATCTGTTTATCTTGATGCACTTATTTGGTAGGTTCACTTCTCTTTTTACTCTACAGTTTTATTTTGTTGTGTTTTTTGTGCATGTTAATGTTCCTTTTTGATATTTGGTTCCTCTTATTCTATATCCTTGCAGTTGTCTGTGTTCCCTTGAAAAAAATTAGGACCACAGAAAAGGAAAGAGATAAGAGGAAAAGAATAATAGCAATAATAATAATTTTTTTAAATTGTAGAAGAGAAACTATACAATGGCTAGGAAAATAAATAAGTAGTATGAGTGAAAAATAAAAAAAGTACAAAGGAATAAGAATAAAAAAGATGGAATAGAAAAAATGAAACAAGGAACAAAATAGAGAAAAAAATTGAATGAATTTAAAGGCTGGAATGATGAGAAAAGAGGAAAAGAGAAAAAGAAAGAGAGAGAGAGAGAGAAAATGAAGGCCAAACAAAAAGAAGTGGAATGAAGGAAAAACACCAGAAAACAGAAGATAGGAAAATGAAGGAAAGAAAAGAAATTAAGTAGCTACAAAAAATAAGTAAAAGAAAAAGAAAGGAAACAAAGAAAGGGGAAAGACAGCAAACAAGAAACAAAACAAAACAGCAATAGAAACCCCAGGAAAAACAGCCTTCCCTTTTAAGCCTCTAAGGAGCTTCTCAGGCTGCCAATGCTCCTCAATCAATCACCCTTCAGCCTGCCCTCTGCAGGTGATGTACTGGGTTTTAGCAAATAAAATAAAGAAAAAAAAAAAGGATCTGATAAAAAATAACAGATCGAAGAAAACCTAAAATTTAAAAAAAATCTATGTATTCCCTGTCATAAGGTACCAGCTGGGTGCCTGATAACCCAGTGGATCACTCTCTGGATCACTTCTCTAAGGAGATCCGAAAATCAAACCAGGGAACTTGTATATGCAAGGCAGGAATTCCTCTACTGAGCTACACCAGCTCCACAGCTTAAGTAAGCTTCTGAAAGCTTATTTGAGCCTTTCTGCCTCCGTTTCCTCAGGCATGTTAGGCCTCTAATGTTTTGCCAAGCTAGGCTATTTAAGTGTCTGTCTCTGCTCCCTCGCTACTTTAGTTCCTCTCTCTCCAAGTTGGCTGGGTATGATAGCCTGTCTGATTCGATACCCCTGCCCCTCTCCCTGAAGCCGCCTCAGTCCCCTCCAAGATTCAAAGGGGTTTCAGCTAGCCGTGCTCACTGAAAATAAACCACTCTCCACCCTCCACCAGATCCCTCTTCCTCCCAGGGAATGCTCCCTCCCACTCAGTTGACTGCAGTGAGCCAGGGGCTTTACTGAGGCAATTTGCCTTGAGGGTGGGGTATATGTGCCATTTCCAGCCCCAGGGGCAAGTAACTCATGGTTTTCCTTTGGCTTCTTTATCTGTCTAGCTCCCTCCTGAATGATGCATAGCATCTATGTATCTCCAAAGCAGCTCCCTTGGATAGATTTTTTCCCTTTCTCCATTCTTTTTTGTGACACAGCTGGCTCTGCCTACATACTTCAATGCCATTTTCCTGAAAGTGACTTCTATTTCTTCTTGTGTCAATGCAGTTAGTCTTTCGGTTATGAGTTGCATGGCAATTTTTCCATCCTTTTACTTTCAGCCTACTTGTATCTTTTAATTTAAGATAAGTCTCTTGCAGACAGCATATAGTTGGGTCATGCTTTCTTATCCATTCTGCCAATCTCTGCCTTTTGACTGTAGAGTTTAATCCATTTCATTTAAAGTCACTAATGATAATGCAGGATTATCTTCTGCCATTTTGCTATTTGTGTTTCTATGTCTTATATCTTTGCTGCCCCTTAACTCTTCTGCTAATGCCTACTTTTACATTTAATTTTTTGTGTTGTACCGTATCGAGTGCCTTCTCTTTCCTATCTGGATATATTGTTCATCTATTTCCCTTGTGGTTACCATGGGGTTAAAATTTAACATTGTAAATATATAACAATCATATTTGTTTTGATAACTTAATTTCAATAGCATACACATATACTTTTCCTATACCCCTTCATCCCTGCTCCTTTTTTTGTACTTGTTGCCACATATATCTTTGTACATTGTATGTCCGAAACTATAGATTTATTACTACTTTTTCTGCATTTGCATTTTAGCACCTGTAGAAAATAGGAAGTGGAGTTACATACCAAATAATACAATACAATAATTCTGGCATCTATAATTACCCCAAAGGTTACCTTTACTGCAGGTCTTTATTCTTTATGACACTTTGAACCACTATTTAGTCTGAAAAATTAAGTCTGAAGAACTCCATTTAGCATTGCTTGTGTGGCAGGTCTGGTAATGGCTGAACCCCCTCAGCTTTTGTTTATCTGGGAATTTCTTAATCTCCCCCTCATTTTTGAAAGTCTCACTGGATATAAAATTCTTGGTTGGCAATTGTTTTCTTTCAGCACTTTAAGTATTCCAATTCAGTGCCTTCCTTCTTGCCTCCGTGGTTTCTGATGAGAAATAAGCACTCAGTCTAATTGAGACTTCCTTGTACATAACACTTTGCTTTTCTCTTGCAGCTTTCAGAGCTCTCTCCTTGTCCTTTGTAATCAGTAATGTGATCAATGTATGACTGGGTGTATTTTTCTTCATGTTTGTATTGTTTGGTGTTCTCTGGGCTTCTTGGATGTGCATATTCATGTCTTTTGCTAAGTTTAGGAAGTTCTCAATTATTATTTCTTTGACTATTCCTTCTGCCTCTTTCTGTCTTTCTTCTCGTTCTGGGACTCCCATAATGTATATATTGGTATGCTTTAAGGGTGTCACAGAGGTGTCTTAGGCTGTTTTAACTTTTAAAAATTATTTTTCTTTCTGCCCTTCAGCCTGACTCATTTCAAGTGTATTGTTTTCGAGTCCACTGATTCTTTCTTCTGCTAAATCCAATGTGCTCTTGAAAACTTCCTTGGCATTTTTCATTTCCATTATTGTTGTCTTCAATTTCAGTAGTTTTGTTTGTTTCCCTTTTAAAATTTCTATCTCTTTACTAAGATTGTAATATTGCTTATTCATTGTTTTCCTGATATTCTTTGGTTCTTATCTGTATTTTCCTTCATCTCCTTGAACATTTTTAAGATCATTTTTTAATGGTTTTGTTTGGTATATCCACTGTATTAGTCAGATTCTCTTGGGAAACAGAATCAACAGGAGATATCTGTCAATAATATGAGATATTATAAGAGTCTCTCATGCAACCGTGGGGATGCATAAGTCTAGGTTCCGCAGGCAGGCTGCAAACCAGGGGTTCCAATGAAAGGTCCTTGATAAGTTTCTGGGAGAAGTTGGCTGTCCAAAGATGAGCTGGGAAATTCTCTCTGAATGTTGAAATCACTTCCCCTTTTAAGGCATTCAACTGATTGGATAAAAGCATCATCCATTGCTGATGCAATCTCCCTGATTGATGCAGATGTAATCAGCCATCCACGCAGTAAACTCACTGGAGATCGAAATCCGTAAATGCTCTTGTATTACAATTAGCCCAGTGCTTGCTGGACCAAACACCTGGACACAATTACCTGGCTGAGTTGACACATTAGCCTAACCATCACATCCACATTCTGGTTTTCTTCACTTTTTATGGATTTTTAACTTGTTCCTTTGGATGAGTCATCATTTCCTGTTTATTTGTTTGTCTTGTACTATTTTATTGCACACTATACATTTTAATATTTTAAAATGTTAACTCTGGGATTTACTTTTTGGGATGTCTGTTTCTTGATTTTGTAACCAGCTTCTGATAAGACATAGATTTTCTTGAGCTTCAGCCTGCCTATCAGGAAGGTCTGCCCAAGGCAAATGCAGTGTTCAGGACTTTCCCTGTAATTCTTGGCCTCTTTCTTTTCCTTGGATTTTGTTGGTTGGTTGTTTTGGAGTTTCCCTGTTTTCAGGAGTTTGGTTGTCCCCTCTGTTTCCCAGGAGACAGAATTCCCTTTCCCAGGTGTTTCAAGCCAGCAAGCTTTTCCCCAGACTTTCCTCCTCTACAGCTTCTTATATTCCTTTGGTTGTCTCAAGATGTTTCTACCTTTAGGGCAAATTCTGGGAGGAGGGGCATACCAGAGGGTACTTTCCCCAGTCAGTCTTTCCCAGCTGAAACAGGATCAGGGACCCAGAAGGGGGCACATACTGGCTCCATAGTTCCCTAAAGTTGGGATTAGCAAGGGCACCAAGAGCTTCTTGTGCATCTCCTAAAAGCTGAGCTTTCTTGGCCTGCCCAACTAATACATCCCTTTAACTAACTGTCCCCCACACCTCTGAGGAAGTGTAGCACCCTGTGATAAGCATGGTTCCTGAATCACTTTTTTTTTTAGGAAGAGCCTGCTGCTGGAAAAATTATATTTAATTTATTAAAAATATTATTTAATTTATATTTAATTTATTTATTAGAGAAGTGATAGATTTACAGGAAAATCATGCAGAAATTTTCTTTCAGTTTCCTTGTTGCTAAGGCAAATTACATGCAATGCATTTGCTTAAACAATGGGAAGTTATCCGTTCATCGGTTTGAGACTGGGAGAAGTCCACAATTGAGGTGTCATCAAAGCTATGCTTTCTTCCTGAAGACTGGTGTTCTGGGACCATCTACCAGTGATCCTTTTTCCTTGCCTCCTCTGTCACATGGCAGTGCACATGGCAGTCTTGCCTGGCCTCTCACTTTTCTTCTGAGTTTGTTTGGTTTTCAGATCCTGGTTCTTCCCTCTGTGGCTTTTATTTCTCTCTCTGTGACTTCCCCTATAAGGCCTTCAGTAATAGGATTAAGAACCATCCTGGGCCATACCTTATCTGAAGTAATCTCATCAAAAGGACCTACATACAAGGGCTCACCTCCACAGGAATGGACTAAGTTTAAGAACATGTTTTTCTCGGGTACATTGCTCAACCCCCTCCTCCATTATAAACACCTTACATTGGTGTGGTATGTTTGTTACAATCAATGAAACAAATTTATTATATTTGTACCATTAACTAGAGTTCATGTTTTACATTAGGGTTCACTATGTGTTGTACAGTCCAATGTTTTTGTTTTAAACATTAGATTATTTTTTATTAGAGAAGATGTAGGTTTACAGAAAAATCATGCATAAAATGCAGAGTTCCCATATATCACCCTTTTATTAACACCTTGCATTAGTGTGGTATATTTGTTACCATTCATGAAAGAATATTTTTATAATTGTAATATTAACCATATTCCATTCTTTATAATAGGGTTCACTGAATGTGTTGTGTGAAGTCCTAGGTTTTTTTTTAAAAAAAAAATTATTCTAATAACATGTAAATAATGTAAAATTTCCCTTTTTAACCACTTTTGAAAATATAATTCAGTGCTGTTAATTACATTCACAATTTTGTGCCACCAGCACCAAAACATTTCCATTACCCAAAACAGAAACTCTACAATTTAAGCATTAACTCCCCATTCCCTACCACCACCCTGTCCCCTGGTAATTTGTATTCTAGTTTCTGACTCTTTGAATTTGCTTATTCTAATTATTTTGTATCTGTGAGATCATACAATATAGGCCCTTTTGTGTCTGGATTATTTCACTCAACATGATGTCTTCCAGGTTTGTCCATGTTGAAGCATATATCAGAACTTCATTCCTTTATATGACTGAATAACATTCCATTGTATATAGATACCATATTTCTCTATTGGTTCATCCATTGATGGACATGTGCTTCCCATTTATGGCAATTGTTAATAATGCTACTGAGAACATTGGTGTACAAATATCTATTCAAGTCCCTGCTTTGAGTTCTTTTAGGTGTATACCTAGAAGTGGTATTGACAGATCTTATAGTAATTCTATACTTAAGTTTCTGAAAAACTGCCAAACTATCTTCCACACTGGCTACACCATTTTACGTCCCCACCAACAATGAATGAGTATTCCTATTTCTCCACATGTTCTCCAACACTTGTTATTTTCCGTTTTGTTAATAGTAGCCATTTTAGTCACTGTGAAATATCTCATTGTGTATTTGATTTGTATGTCATCTAATGATGTTGAGCATCTTTACATGTGCTTTTTGTCCCTTTGCATATCTTCTATGGAGAAATATTATTCAAGTCTTTTGACCACTTTTAAATTTGTCCCAAAGATGCTTCTCTATGTTTCCTTCTAGGAGTTTTATGGCTCTTTTTCTTGTATTTAGGTCTTTGATCCATCCGAATTGATTTTTATATATGTTGTGAAGTAGCAGTCTACCTGTACTCTTTTGCATGTGGGTATCCAGTTTTCCTAGCACCATTTGTTGAAGAGTCAGTTCTTTCCCAATTGAGCAGACTTGACATCCTTGTCAAAAATCAGTTGACCATAGATGTGAGTGTTGATTTCTGAAATCTCAGTTTGATTCCATTTTTTATATATGTCTGTCCTTATGCTAGACATGATATTTTGATTACTGTGGCTTTGTAATAAGTTTTAAAATTGGGAACTATGAGTCCTTCAACTTCATTCTTTTTCAAGATGGATTTGGACATTTGAGGAACCTAGTTTTTCCTATAAATTTGATGATTGGATTTTCCATTTCTGCAAGGAAGGCCATTGGAATTTTGATTGGGATCACATTGAATTTGTAAATCACTTTGGGTAGAATTGACATCTTAACAATATTTAGTCTTCTAATCCATGAACACAGAATGCCCTTCTGTTTATTAGATCCTCTTTGATTTCTTTGGCAATGGTTTATAGTTTTCAGTGTAAAAGTCCTTTCCATCCTTGGTTAAATTCATGCCTGGATATTTGATTCTTTTAGTTGCTATTGTAAATGGATTTTTTTTTTTTTTTGCTTGATTTGCTCTTCAGATTTTTCATTACTTGTCTATAGACACATTACTGATTTTTGCATGCTAATCTACCTTGCCACTTTGTTAAATTTGTTTATGAGCTCTAGTGGCTTTGTTGTGGATTTCTCAATATTTTCTGAATATAGGCTCATGTCATCTGTAAGTAGGAAATGTTTTACTTCTTCCTTTCCAGTTTGGTTGACTTTTATTTCTTTTTCTTGCCTAATTGCTCTGGTTAGAATTTCCAATACAATGTTGAATAACAGTGGTGACAGTGGGCCTCCATGTCTTGTTCCTGATCTTACAGGGAAAGCTTTTAGTCTTTCACCATTGAGAATGATGTAAATATTGGGGTTTTCATTTATGCCATTTATCATGTTATGAATTTTCCTTCTTTTACTAGGTCTAAGTGTTTTTTTAAATAAAGAAGTCAATGCCAAATGCCTTTCTCTGCATCAATTGAGATGATTATTTTTTCCCCTTTTATTCTACTAGTTTGATGTATTTCATTAATTGTTTTTCTTATGGTGAACCACCCTTGCATACCTGGGATAAATCCCATCGCTTATGTGGATTAATATTTTAATGTGCTGTTGGATTCGGTTTGCTAGTATTTTGTTGAGGATTTTTCATTTATATTCATAAGGGATATTAGTCTGTAAATTTTTTTCTTGTGATATCATTCTCTGGTTTTGATATGAGAGTGAGGTAGGCCTCATAGAATAAGTTAGGATTATTCCCTCTTCTTCAAGTTTTGTGGAAGAGTTTGAGCTGGATGGTGCTAATTCTTCTTGAAATGTTAGGTAAAATTCACCTGTGAAGCCTACTGGTCCTTGGTTTTTCTTTGTTGGGAGTTTTTTGATAACTGATTCAATTTCTATGTTATTGTTCTATTGAGTTTTTCTATTTCTTCTTTAGTCAGTGTAGGTAGTTTGTGTTTCCAGGAATTTGTCCATTTCATCTAGGTTACTTAAATTTTTGGTATACAGTTCTTCATTGTATCTTCCTATAAACCTTTTTCATTTATGTGGGGTCCATAGTACTACCCCCGCCTTTCAATTCTGACTTTATTTATTTTATTTGCATCTTCTCTCTTTTTCCCTTTGTAGTAAATCTTGCTAATGGTTTGTAGATTTTAGTCATCTTTTCAAAGAACCAACTTTTTGTTTCACAGATTCTACTTTTTTTTAATTCTCTATTTCATTTATCTCCATTCTATTCTTTGTTATTTTCTTCCTTTTGTTCACTTTGGATTTAGTTTGTTCTTCTCTTTCTATGTCCTCCAATTGTAAGATTAGGTCTCTGATTGTGATCTTGCTTACATTAATTTACCACTATAAATTTCCCTCTCAGCATTGCCGTTGAGGCATCCCATATGTTTTGGTTTGTTGTGTTTTCATTTTGATTCACTCCAGATATTTCCTGATTCCCTTTGTGATTTCTTTAACCCACTGGTTGTTTAAGAGTATGCTGCCTAATTTTCACATATTTTTGAATTTTCAAATTCTCCCTGTTTTTGATTTCTAACCTCATTCCATTGTGGTTTGAGAAGATACCTTGTATTATTTGAATATTTTGAATTATAGAGACTTGTTTTGTGACCTAACATATGTTTTATCCTGGAGAATGATCCCATTTGCATTCAAGAAGGATGTGAACCCTGCTTCTGTTGGATGAAGTGTTCCTTATATGTCTGTTAGGTCTAGTTGGTTTACAGTATCATTCAAGTATTCTGTTTCCTTATTGATCTTCTGTCTAGATATTCTATCCATTATAGAAATGGTGTATTGAAATCTCCTACTATTAATGTAGACCTATTTCTCCTTTCAAATCTGTCAATATCTGCTTCATATATTTTGGTGCTCTGTCATTAGGTTCATATCTATTTATAATTATCATGTCTTCTTTTTTTAAAGATACTTTTATTGTGTTAGTTTTTTCCTATTGCAAAAAGCTATGCATGCTCATTTTAGAAAATTGAGAAGATACAGAAAAACAAAAAGATAATAAAAAGCCACCCCTCAAACATAATCACTGAAATGTTTAATGCAAATTTATCCAGTCATTTTTCT
>JAQZBX010100495.1:0-11363 GCA_029593785.1 Cabassous unicinctus | reverse complement strand
TGAGCCATCTGTAGGGAAGCCATAATTGAGTCCACTCTTTCACTCTCAGAAAAACAAACTCCAAAGTAAAACCTACTGGCAAGACAACAAATTCTGGAGCTATCTGCCCTGACCATAGGATCTGATTGTCTCCAGAGCACTCAGGAGTCCTACTATTTTGAGTAATATTCACTTTGGCAGGCTGTGAGATCCTGCTGAGATGTGCATGAGCTTTACCTGAAGGATGACCTCCTTACTCACTTTGAAGTCTTTTAGCCATATAAACTCATTTGCCTTTACCTTTTCCCCCTTTAATTTGATGTCATTTTCCAGTTGCATTGCTAGTTGGCCCAGGGTAGTAATCCCTCAGTGCCAGGGAGGCTCATCCCTAGGAGTCATGCCCCACACTGGGGGGAAGGTAATGCAATCATATGCTGAGTTTGGCTTAGAAAGAGGCCACATTTGAGCAACAAGGAGGCTCTCAGGAGGCAACTCTTAGACACCCCACAACAATAGGCTATTCCCACAAGCAAAGGCTCATAAGCATAGTCATCAATATCAAGGGCCCATTAATGGATCATTTTCCTTTGCCAGTCATTACCCCTGCACTTGGCAGACTGTTGCTGCTCCATTAGAGAATGTGGAAGGGCTTTCCAGGATGGGAATTCAATATTCTCTTAGTTATTGTGTGAGTCTCCACCCACTGTGACAATGCCCCATGAACATTTATATACCTTATATGTATGATGAGACTATTTGACTTTAAAATATAATACAAAATATAATAAAAAGTCAAAACTGCATGGTATTGGCACAAGGATAGACATACTGAACAGTGGAATCTAATTGAGAGTTCTGATAAAGATCATCTCATATACAGTCATCTGATATTTGACAAGGCCACTGAGCCCATTCAACTGCAAGAGAATGGCCTCTTCAACAAATGATGCTGGAGAACTGGATATGCATATCCAAAAGAATGAGAGAGGAACACCTTCTCGCACCTTATTAAAAAATCAACTGAAGATAGATCAAAGATCTGAATATTAGAGCCAAGACCACAAAGACCTTGGAAGATATTGTAGGGAAGCATCTGCAGGACCTTGTAATAGGAAATGGCTTCATTAACTTCATACAAAAGCATGAGCAACAACAGAAAAAGAGTAAATGGGACCTCCTCAAAATTTAAGTCTTCTCCACCTTAAAGGAGTTTTTCAAGAACGTGAAAAGACAGCTTATTCAATGGGAGAAAATATTTTGTAACCATATATCTGATAGGAGCCTAATATTCAGCATATGTAAAGAAATCTTTATATCTCACAAACAACCTATTTAAAAAATGGGCAAGTTATTTGAACAGACACTTCTACAAAGAAGAAATACAAGTGCCTAAAGAGCACAAGAAAGATGCTCAACATCACTAGCTATTAGGAAATGCAAATCAAAACTACAATGAGATTCCATCTTACACACATTAGACTGACAGCCATTAAAAAATCAGAGGACTACAAGTATTAGCGAGGATGTGGAGGAATGGGTATCCTCATCCACTGCTGGTGAAAATGTGGACTGGTCCAGCCATTGTGGAGGACAGTCTGGTGGTTCCTCAAAAACCTAACTATAGATCTGCCATATGACCCAGCAATTCCACTGCTGGGTATATTCTCAGAAGAACTGAAAGCAGGGACATGAACAGATATATGCACACCAATGCTTATAGCAGCATTATTCACTTTTGCCAAAAGTTGGAATCAACCTAAATGCCCACCAACAGATGACTAGATAAACAAAATGTGATACATACATACAATGGAATGTTTCTGAGCTGTAAGAAGGAAAACAGTACTAACACACGGGATTACATGGATAAATCTTGAAGACTTTGTGTTGCTAGCCAGTCATTGAAGGACAAATATTTCATGACCTCACTGATAAGAATTAAGCAAATCTACTTGACTCATAGAGCTAGAGACTTTAAGATAGGTTTACAGGATATAAAAAGGGAAAAGAAGGTTGTGAGTCAATGCCCATATGGGTCAAAATTATGATAAGGTGGGAGTGAGTAGCTGAGCAGTAAAGGAATATGACAGGAATGTAGGGATACTATTGGATTGGGTGGTGCAAGCTTGACAGGGGGAAGGTTGGGGAGTATGGGTTGGCTGGTCCATTGAACTTGGGGGAGCGTTGAGAAAGGGACCAGTTGAATATTGGGGTTTGGTGGATACATGGGTGAAACTACAATGATGAGAAGACCCATTTGTCAATATAACAAGGAAGGGTTACTGGTTTAGGGTGTTGGATTGGGAGGCATATGGGAAAGGGCACACAGGGCAATCTTTGAGAGAATGTGTGAGTGATCATTTTTTCATAGTGTGCTGTATCAGTGGGAGGAGATCCACATAATGAGTGGGAAGGAGTTGGACTCCCATGCTGGGCAGGACCAATATGTTCTCAAACAGAAGCACAGTGTCTCTCAAGAGCATGGGCAGTTCCTAGTAGGGGACAACAGACTAGTGTGTCATGCTTTCAGTGTTGCAACAAATATCTATGAACTTTGTTCTTCAATGAGTGAAGCCTAATGATCACCATGGACCCCAAGGGGAAGGGGAGGGAATAACAGAATAGATGGAAGAGAGGGTATTTTGGAAGCAATGGAAGTGTTCTGCATGATCTTTCAATGGTGGATACAGGCCAAGTTAAATTTCATCAAAAATTTATAAAGTCTATGGTCTAAAATGTAAACCATAATGTAAACCATTGACCATGGTTGGTAGCTATGCTACAATAAATGAACATCAATAGTAACAAATGTACAATCCACATGTAAAATGGTTATTAATATGGAAGGGGGAAAGGGGGGATGATGTTGGGCATATGTGAGTCCCTTATATTCTGTATGTAAATTTAATGTGACTTAAAACCTCTTTGAGGACAAAGAAAAAGTAAGACACTGGGGAATAAATGGAATAAAATGCCACTGTACATACAGGGCAACAGATATTACAGTGATGAAAGGCAAAACATCAAAAAAATTTTTAAGATTTTTCATTTTTTAATACCCCATTTTTTAAACTTTATTTTAGTTTTAGTTTTTTTAAATTATTATGTATTTTATTTATTATGTTTAAACCTATCATTATTACTTTATTTTCCTATTAATTGAATTTGGTGACATTCTTGACTTCATTTTTAAGATGGTTTGGAACACAGATGGGTTACAACAAAGGCAGTGGCGAACAATGGTGCGGGGTGTCTGTGATCAGGGATACATGGGAGGAAGTTCACCTAGGCCATACATATAAGGTATACAAATATTTTCAAATGTTATTGGGGCATTGCCACAATGGGTAAAGAGTCACACAATAGCTGAAGGATTGTTAAATCCCCATCCTGGGGAGCTCTGCTACATTCTCTAATGGAACAGCAACAATCCCCCAAGTACTTGGGCAATGACTAGTGAAGAAGTATGGTCCATTGATGGGACCTTGATATTGATGATGATGCTTATGAGCCTTTTGCTTTTGAATTTTCAACTTGGCCTAGTGTTGTAGGGTGCCTAAGAGTTACATCCTGAGAGCCTCCTTGTTGCTCAAATGTGGCTTCTCTCTAAGCCAATCTCAGCATGTGGATGCATTATCTTCCCCCCAGTGAGGGACTTGATTCCTAGGGATGAACCTCCCTGGCTCTGAGGGATTACTACCAAACACCAGCTGGTGACACAACTGGAGAAAGACCTTGAATAAAGGGGGGAAAGTAAAGACAAATACAAATGACTTTATAAGGCTAAAAGACTTCAAAGTGTGTTGGGAGGTAATCAGAGAGGTAACATTTATGCACATCTCAGCTGGATCTCATAGATGAACAAAGTGGACACTATCCCAAACAGTAGTACTTCTGATGTCTCCAGAGATGCCCAGGTCTTGTGGTCAAGGCAGATACTTCCAGAGTTTGGTCCCTTGCCAGTGGGCCCTACTTTGGAGATTGTGCTACTGAGTGTGACAGAGTTGGACTCACATGTGAATTCTCTACACATGCTTCCTCTGTTTCTTTTGTTTGAACCTATAGTTGGTGCTGGAGTTGGTAGGTGTCTGTCCAGGAGACTTGAATCTGGGCTGTCCATGTGCCAGCTGGGCCCTGAGCCTCAGCAGAGTTGCAGCACCTACTCTCCAGTTCATTGGATTCACCCAGGACAGCTGATGGGGTGGTGAGGATGGACAATCACCATATCAAAGAACTGAGATTGTCAACAACTGCAAGCAAGAGAGCCCCATCCATCAGCCATATGGGATCAAAGTCCCCTCTGAGTTAGAGTTGGAGTGGGCATCACCATCCAGAATCCTTGGGATTGGTGAATAAAATATGGACTAGAGAAAACTTACTGGTGTTATAGACATTGTGATTCTAGCAATTGAAGAAATTATACCACTGATGTAGAGACAGTGGCCAGTGGAGGTGCTGAAGTCAGGGAGAGGGAAAAAGGGGTAATATGGGGGCATTTTTAGGACTTGGAATTGACCTGGATGGCATCGTGTTGACATACACAGTCCATTATATATTCTGCCATAGCCTACATAATAGAGTGGGAAAGAGTGTAAACTACAATGTAAACTATAGTCCATGCTTAGTGGCAATGTTCCAGAATGTGTTCAATTGCAATGAATGTACCACACTAATGATAGAAGATGTTAATGTGGGTAAAAGTGGGAGGTCTTGGGAGTGGGGTATATGGGAATCCCTTATTTTTTTATGTAACAATTTATGTAATCTAAGTATCTTTTAAAAATAAATAAAAAATGTGTTAAAAAAAGAAACACAGATGGAATAATATGATAAATGAACTAGACCTAATAGGCATCTATAGAGAATTGGACCCCAAAACTCTATGCTATACATTCTATTTAAGCACTCATGGATTCTTCCCCAAGAGAGATCATATGTTGGCTCACAGATAAGTCTTGATAAATTTAAAAAGACTGGAAATATACAAAACACTTTCTTTTATCACAATAGAATGAACCTGGAAATTGATAAAGGATGGAAAAAGAGAAATTCATAAATATATGGAGATTAAACAACACACTCTTAAATAATCAGTGCATAGAAGCAGAAATGGCTAAAGAATTCTGCAAATATCGTGACATGAAGGAAAATGAATACATAATATATCAATACCTTTGAGACCTTGCAAAGGCAGTGCTAAGAAAGAAATTTATAGCCCTCAAAAGCTTACATTAAAAAACAATAAAGAGCTAAAGTTGAAGATCTAACTGCACACCTGGAGGAACTAGAAAAAGAAGAGCAAACCAGTCCCAAACCTAGCCAAAGGAAAGAAATAGAAAGCTCAGAGCAGAAATAAAGGAAATTGAGAAAAAAAATAGAATCAACAAAAGCAAAATTTGGTTCTTTGAGATCAACAAATTCAACAAACCTTTAGCTAGACTGATAAAGAAAAAAAGAGAATGCACAAATAAATAAAATCACAAATGAGAGGGAGGAAAATACCAGTGACCCTGCAAAATAAGAGAAATCATAAGAGGATTTTATGAAAAACTGTCTGCCAAAAAAACTAGAAAATGTAGATGAGATGGACAAATTCCTAGGAACATATGAATCACCTACACTGACCCTAAAGGAAATAAACCTCAACAAACCAATTATAAGTGAAGAGATTGAAAGTCATCAAAAATGTTCCAAAGATGAAGAGCCTGGCTCCAGGTGGCTTCCCAGTTAATTGTTCCAATCATTCAAAATGATCTTATAATAATCTTACTCAAGTTCTTCCAAAAAATTGAACAGGAAAGAATGCAACCAAACTATTCTATGAAGCCATCACCCTAATACCAAAACCAGATAAAGATACTATGAAAAAAGAAATGTATGGACCAATATCTCTAACAAATATAGATGGCAAAAATCCTCAAAAAAATACTTGCAAACTGAATTCAAAAGGACATTAAAAATATTATACGCCATGATCAAGTGGGTTTTATCCACAGTATGACAGGGTGGTTCAAGACAAGAAAATCAATTACTGTAATAAAACACAGTGATAAATTGCAGAAGAAAAATCACACGATCTTCTTGATTGATGCACAAAAGGCATCTGACAAAATACAGCAACTTTTCTTGATACAAACTCTCCAAAAGTTAGGAATAGAAGGAAGTTTTCTTTATTTGGTAAACTGCTTGTATGAAAAACCTACAGGTGGCCTGGTACTCAATGGTGAAAGACTGAACAATTTCACACTGAGATCAAGAAGAAGACAAGAATGCCCAGTGTCACCATTATTATTCAATATTGTGCATTAATTACTAGCTAGAGCAATTAGGCTAGATAGAGAAATGCACTAAGCTGGGCCAGAACATTCTATTCAACAAATGGTGCTGGGAGAACTGAATACCCATATCCAAAACAAAGAAAAACAATCCCTCTCTTACACCTTTTACAAAAATTAACAATGATAAAACCCCTATAAAAATGTGTAGGAAAACATCTTCAAGTTCATGTGGTATTACTATCCCAATCTTTTAATTTAATTTTATTTTTAGTTTTCTTTAAATTTTTATGTATTTTATCTCTTACATTTAAACTAATCGTTATTATTTCAATTTCCTATTAATTGTATTCAGTTATTGTAATGGCTTCATCTTTGAAGAAGCTTTGGATCACAGAAGGATTACACCTGGGGTGGGGAAGGATCATTGGTGTGGGTTGTAAGGGATAGGGGATGCATGGGAGGAAGTTCACATGAGCATAAATATATGGTATATAAAAATGTTCAAATGTTCACAGGGCATTATAACAGTGGGTGGAGAATCACTCAATTAATGAGAGAATACTGAATTCCCATCCTGGAGAGCTCTGCCACATTCTCTAAGGGAGCAGCAACAGTCACCCAAGTGCAGGGGAAGTGACTGGCAAGGGATGATGGTCCACTGATGGGCTCTTGTTATTGATGACTAGTCTTATGAGTCTTTGCTTTGAAATTGAAACTTAGTCTATTGTTATGAGGTGCCTAAGGGTTGCCTCTTGAGAGCCTTCTTGTTGCTCAAATGTGGACTCACTCTAATCAAACTCAGCATATGAATGCATTGCCTTCCTCCCAGCATGGACATGACTCCTGGGGATGGGTTTCCCTGGCACTGAGGGATTGCCACCAAGCACCAACTGGCAATGTGACTGGAAAGACCTTAAATAAAAGGGGGAAAATATAAAGACAAATGAGTTTATATGGCTAAGAGACTTCAAAATGAGTCAGGAGGTCATCCCATAGGTAATGCTTATGCACATCTCAGGAGAATCTCATAGAATTCTGAAGTGGATGTCACCCCAAATAGTGGGGCTTCTGAGGGCTCTAGAGACACCCAGGTCCTATGTCAGGGCAGATATCTCTGGAGTTTGGTGCCTTGCCAGTGGGCCCTACTTTGGAGTTTGTGCTCCTGAGAGTGACAGAGTTGGACTCAACTATGCCTTCCCTGCACATGGCTCATCTGTCCTTTCTATTCAAACCTATACTTGGTGCTGGAGTTTGTAGGTGTATGTCCAGAGATGTGAGTCTTTGGGCTGTACATGAGCCACATGGGCCTGGAACCTTGGTGGAGCAGCAACTCCTACTCTACATCTCATTGGACTCACCCAGGACAACTTGTGGGGGATGATGATCAGCAACAGCCTTTCCAGGGAATGGACAGGGTCTGCAGCTGCAGGCAAGATAATCCCATCCATCTTCCCCAAGCAATATAAGTCCCCTCTCAATTGGAGTTGGAGTGGACATCACCATCCCAGATTCCTCAGGATGGGGGGAAGTGCTATGGACTAGAGTGGACTTACTGGTATTCTACTATAGACATATTATGATTCAAGCAATGGAAAAAATTACAACATTGATGTGGAGCCAGTGGTCACTGGAGACTCTGGGGGCAGGGAGAGGGAAAAGCAGTTGTAATACAGGGGCATTTTTGGGATTTGGGAATTTTCCTGAGTGATATTGCAATGACAGAGATAGGCCATTTTATATCATCATATAAGATGAAGAACTGTGTGGGAGAGAGTGTGGGCTACAATGTGAACTATGGTCCATGCTTAATGGCAAAGCCCCAGGATGTGTTTCTTAATTGCAATTAATGTGCCACACTAATGAAGGATGTTTATGTGGGAGGTTGTGGGGAGGTGGGGCATATGGGTATCCCTATAATTTTTCTGTAACATTTATGTAATCTAAGTATCTTAAAAAAAATTTTTTTTAAACCCACTAGAGAAAAGAAAAAAGATCTTTTGGTAGGTGGGAGTTTCTTAAACCTTGCAGCCAAAGCACAAGTAACAAAAGAAAAATAGATAAATTGGACCTTCCCAAATTAAACACTTTTGCACCTCAAAGGTCTTTGTCAAAAGGGTGAAAATGCAGCCAATTTAAAGGGAGAAAATAATTGGCAATCACAAATCTGATAGGGGTTAATATACATGATACACAAAGAGATCATACAATTCCATAATAAAAAGACAAACTATCTGATTTTAAAATGGTTAAAAGACTTGAAAAAACCATTGTTCAAAGAAGAAATACAAATAGTGAATAAACACATGAAAAAAAGTTCTACATCACCATAATTAGGGAATTTCAAATCAAAGTTATGATGAGATATCATATTACACCTATTAGACTGGTGACTCTTAAAAAGTTGAAAAACTGTAAATGTTGGAGAGGATGTGGAGAGATCCTTATAAGTGATACTTATTTGCTTTGGTGGGAAGGTAGAATGGTACAGTCACTGTGGAAGACTGGCATTCCTAAGGAAGTTAAATATAGACTTTCTTTGTGACAATGCAATATCATTGCTGGGTATATACCCAGAACTGAGAGCAGTGACATGAATAGATATCTGCACACAGATGTTCATAGTGGTATTATTCACAATTGCCAAAAGTTGGAAATAACCCAGGTGTCCATCAACTGATGAATGGTTAAACAAATTGTGGTGTATACACACAATGGAATATTATGCAGTGGTAAGAAGACCTGAAGTCTTGAAGCATATGACAACATGGATGAAACTGGAGGACAATATGTTGAGTGAAGCAAGCCAGACACAAAAGGACAAATACTACATGATTGTGCTATTATGAATTAAATATGTAATGTAAACTCATGGAATTAATAATTAGAATATAGGTCACCAGAAAATATAATGATGGTAGAGAAAGGAAAGCTGATGGTTAATCTGTGAAGAATTGGTTAAAAGGTTGTTTGTAAGTTTTTGAAAATGAATGGAAATCATGAGAGAACATCATGCTGTTTGTGATTAGCAGAGCTGTTATTTGGGTATGACAGCGGTTGAAAGGGAAATCCTAAGGACATTTATATTACTAGAAGTAAAGCTAAAAAAATGTAATGTGGGACAGTATAACAGTGGAATCGCGTGTAAAATATGAATATGGGTGATATTGCATATATGACTGCTTTAAATATATATAAATACAAATAAACCAGAGAGAAGGAAATGGAATAGCAGCTTTGTACAGCACGAGGAACATAGAGTGACTGCGAGGTGATTAGTTTTGTTTTGTTTTGTTTTAGTATTATTATTATTACTGGAATAATGAAAATGCTTTAAAACTGAATGAATTGATGAATGCACAATTATGTGATTATACAAAAAACCATAGCTTGTACATTTTGGATGGATTTATGCTTTATTAATATCTACCCATAAAATTGATTGGTCAAGAAAATGTGAAACACATGTATAAACACACACACAAACAGCTCTCTTGGGTATTCAGATTGTTAACAAGTATCATTCAAATTACTTTTTTCAAGTGTGTAAGGGTAAAAACAAGAAATTTTCTTAGATTAATAAAGAGGAAAGGGGCAACTGCTTCCCATTCTCCCACCTTAGATTATCTCCTTGTAAACATAATAAGCCCAATAGGAATACTGAACTTTTGATTTTACACTGCAACATCTTGGGCCATCTAAACTTTGGAACTGTAAACACATACTTTCAAAATTATTTCTGGTGCCACTCACTGCATGTCTTAGTTTACCAGGGCTTCTCAGATAAAAAGACATACTGGTAGGTTTAAACAACAGGAATTTATTGTCTCATGACTTTGAAGTCTTGAAAACCAACATTAAGTTATCTATATGCCATGCTTTCTCCCAGAATCTGTAGTGTTCTGGTGATAGCTTACCAGCAGTCCTTGGGGTTCTTCTTTAGCTTGTAAATGCATCTCTGCATTCATCACAAGGAAATCTCTCTGTCTCCTTCTCTGGATTCTCCTCTCATTTCCAATTTTTGACTATCAGAACTTCAGTCTTATTGGATTAAGGCCCAACCTCACTCAGTTTGGCCGTTCCTTAACTAATACCATATTCAAATATACTATTTACAAATGGATTCACAACCACAGTACTCAGTTTAGGACCTAAACACATCTTTTATTGGGGACTAGATTCAATTGCCAGCACTGAGTATACAGGGAACAATCACAAAGTGCAATCATTTATCTATTGAGGAGATAAGAGAAGCTTTCATTGTTCTTTCTTCTTTTTACCCTGGAAATTTTCATGAAATTCTGTCCAGACATGGTAATCACTGGCATGATACTTCATATGCATGTAAACTTGATCATTCTTAACAAGTAATAAATTGTTTACATTCTTGCTTCCATATTGGTATGGGGATTTTTAGTAAGCAGGATTGTTTTATTTCCCCAGCATTTGATTCAAAGATATGAATACAGAGCCTTTAAATCAAACATCACTTATATGAGTGACTTATGGAATCAATATCAGATCCAATGAACATTATTTGAAATCATTCTAATATAAATGTACTTTTACTTTTCTTTTATAATAGTAAAAACTCATTTTAACTTATAAAGAAAACTGAAGCCAGTCCCTCTTCAGCCAGTCCCTCTAAGCCAGGATAACAGATTGGAGCAGTATTTTAGGGAATGGTTTTCCAAGCTTGTCTACTTGCATGGTGTTCCTCTGCCATGGCTCTCTGGAGCACATGTAAAACTGGAAACATTGCTACTTTTGCTGGTTACCCAAGGTGCACATCAAAGGTGGTGGCTTCATCACTGCCTTTCAAGGGCTCTCACTCTTGGTGGACAAAGCTGACCTGTTCAGCAGGACACTCAGGCATTACAACAAGGGCCCACTGCAAGCCTGCTGAGCAGAGTTGGAGCAGTGTAGGATGTATTTCTGATCTAGCAGCCCTCATGAGGCCTTGGGGACACTAGAGTACCTCTCATCTTCATTCCCATTTTTTCTGCAGGGAATCTATGCAAAGGAAGCATTCTAGGAACTCAGCAAATTTTTAAGTGGGGCCAAAATACAGTTATCTACCGAGATACTAGCAAATGAGGGCTAAATATA